>CABFOV010002015.1:16108-36501 GCA_902141375.1 Timema poppense | reverse complement strand
GAGTGGGTAAACCATCCAGTTTGTTTGTGTTAGCTAAAGATGGACTAACAAAAAATATTGTTCACGCTATGGCATTAAGAGATTGATATTGTTTGTTAGTGTTACTGTCGTAATTGATTAATTAATGATATATAATTTTAAGGAATAAATTATAATAACTTAAAAATAATGTTTGCCTTTTGTTATTTTTATATTCCCTCATCGTTCACAGCGCTCCATGCCTATTTCACGCATATACCACATTCTTACACACTTACAATAAGTAAGCTATTTTTTGTCTACACTAGAAATTACTTAAATTTATTTATATGGCAAAACAACGTTTGCCGGGTCAGCTAGTATATATATATATATGTATTGTTTAATATTAAAGCACAATGGAAGTTCTCATTTACTCATGAAAATAAATTTGAGGGTAATTTACACTTAAGGAAACTTCCAATTTTTATCGTATCTCCGCACCTCTTTGAGTTAAGAAAGAAATAACATATCAATTAAAAAATGAAGGCACATTAAATATAAAAATCATTATTTGAAATATATTTTAAAACCAATAGTTTCAGAATTATAAGTATATATATATATATATACTTATAATTCGGAAACTATTTGTTTTAAAATATATATATACTTATAATTCGGAAACTATTGGTTTTAAAATATATATAAAAATATATTATATATATATCGTAGGTGAATTGGAAAATCCGTCCTATAACTAAAGGCACCCTCAATTTACAAGGAGCTAGGCTAATTGGAAAATAATATTACATTTGCTTATCAGCCTGATAATCTTTAGGCTTATTGCAATAAGCCCATACAGCTTTAGGCAGCATAAAGCTACCATAGATCAACGATGGAGTGTGTTTCTGATTGTTATTAAAAAATCTACATAAAGTGTTCCCGAACTGTGTGACGTACAATTATTCCTGATGGTATGCCGTGAGAAGCCAAACAAAACAAACAAATTAAAGTCGTAAAAAAATGGCCCCATAAAATATAATAAATATATTACAACCCAGTCTAATAGAAATGAGCTTTACATTTCTGGTATACAAATTCATAAAGACATCCCAGAAAAATATGTAACTGTTCGTGAAATTGTGAGTAAGGAATCAAAATTTGGGGGACAGGGATATGCTAGTTGCAAGTTTATAGTATAAAAAAAACAGCGTCAAACGAGGCCAAACTAATTGTGTACATCCAAAATGTCACAGTAGTTTACCGTGTGGAAATGAATAAAAAAAAAGTGTTATTTGTAAAGTATGAATTGATAATGGTAAATGTCACAATATACTTGTAGACACGTATTTTTCTTCTGCAAAAGAAAGGTAAATATTTAATTTGTATCTGTATTAGTATTACTATTTTTCAATTACCATTACGTATTCATAAGAGTTTGTTACTTTTTTAAAAATCGTTTTTACTATACATTACTTGAACTTGAGATTTTTTTTATCAAACCTTGCAATTGTACGGAACTTAGTAAGATAATTTAAGAACATGCTGAAAGATAAAAATATTATATTTTGTAGCCCAGCGGTTCCCAAACTTTTTTAATTGCGTACCACCCCAACTATTTTCCGTAATTTGAGTAGGTAAAACCGTTTGCGTGTTTATTACAAGACTGTGTGGCTGTCTGAGCTTTAGTCAATGTTGCCACCCCTACAATCACTGATTGACTGGGTCATAATATGTTTATTAGATTTTATGGAGCAATTTTTTACTACTTTAATTTGTTTGTTTTGTTTGGATTCTCACGGCATACCATCGGGAATAATTGTACGGCCCACTGGGAACTTCTGCTGTAGATTTTTTAATAAGCCTTCACTATATTGGGCGTATTGCAATAAGCCTGGAATCAACTAGACTGATTGAGTGACAAAGGTGCATTTCCTTAATAGCCTAAAGCTGTATGGACTTTTGCAATAAGCCTAAAAATTATCAGGGTTATAAGCAAATGTGATTTTATTTTCCAATTAGTCTGGGTGCCTTTTGCAATAAGTTGGATTTCCCAATCCGCCTATGACATATATACTGTATATATATATATATATATATATATATGTATATATATATATATGTATATATACATAATAATTACATCTGTATAATATCTACATATAAATATATTTGTATATATATAAATACATTATATATATTACGGAAGTCTTTAAATTTGGAAATTGCTGTAATGCTCTATGGGTGGTTGTGATATTCCTATTTTCTATAACAGTGTATATTATTTCGTTTATGCTCTTTGGTAGAATGTGCAACAATGTATATTGTCTTGTTTCAAATATCTTACGAGTTTTAGGTAAATACCTTACGATCTTTAAGTAAATATCTCTATTTTATTTACAGTAGCGATAAAGTATATGCTGTGCACCCTCCCCACCTTTTTAAAAAAAACATATTAGCCCTTTTGTAAATAAAATTATAAATTTGTTTGTGGATATAACTTGGAAATAAATTATCATAATAGAAAATTACGAAGTTTAGCGCCATCGGTAGTGCGTCCCCCTACTGAGCTAAGGGACCCGGGCTCGATTCCTGGCATGGCCGAGATATTTATCATTGTTGGAATGTGGGTTTACTCTTTCACAGGGATTAATTCACGGCCAGGGGATGGATTTTGTGTCTGTCCTAGATTTAAGATTAGAGTAATTAGTACATAGGCGTACAACCTGAACAGGTAGTAGGACATGCGGCGCTAGAAAAAAGGTTTAAAAAAATAATTGCACCGACAACCTAAAATTGCATCACGTAACATAATTTGAGAGCCACTACTGTATTAGCTAGGTTCAGGTTACAGACATGTCCAGATGGACACTAGCAATATGTGCATTTGTGCACAGAATGTCTACATCAATATTCCACTTCCGCCTTTTTCGCTCCACAAAAATAACACACATATAGGCCTACATTTTCAATCACTCTTTTTATGTCCTTTCTTGTCGAATGTTTTTAATGTATATTTTCTCTCCTTTTTTCAGATGTAATGAATTAGTTTTATAACAACTATCAAAACATAGTTTGTAGGTCCCAAGTTCAATTCCCGTGCCCAGATGTCATTTTTTAATTTAAAAAAATGTAGACGAGGCTATAACCGTAATATTAACAAATACTCATATTCTACATCATGTAGAGTTAATGTTTTTAAGTACTTGATATCCACCCCCCCCCATTTCCCTCCAGTCTATTAGTTCGGCTATCTGTATATAGCACACTTAGTGTAATTAATATTAATATTTTTATTAATTACACTAGTGTGTTAATAATGAGAAATATTTAAAACAGAGGAAATGTACCCACATTTTTGTGGAGGGACAAAGGGAAACCGCTTAGAAAGATGCATCCTTTGTTTACCCATTCTGGACTTGAACCCTGACCATCATTCATCGTTAAAATAAACTAAATGAGCTTAGTGTTTAATTCAAGTTAAGGTTAACTTTAAAAATGAACCGATGGTTTAGTTCGGTCCCTGACTTACAGTTTTCATTCATAATAGCCAGAGAAGACTGTCTACCTCCTAACCCACCCCCTCCCTTCCCTACCCAAAACTTCATCCCAAGACTTTCCAGTCACTCCACCACTGACGAAGATGGGTTTTATGGTTCGCAACGGAACGAAACGTTAGCATCCACTTTCACACTATCCTCAGCGGCACAAACGCTATCTTACAGATTGTTTTCAACATTAGCTCTATTCAAACAAGGTTAGCTCATCACTGTTAATAGAGAAACACATATTTCACCAATGATATATTTTGTGGCCATGCCAGGAATCGAACCCGATAACCTTATCTCGGTGGAGAGACACGCTACTGACTGAGCTAAGGTGTTGGACAGTTATATGATAATGGAGTAAATTCGTTTATTCATATACAGTATAAGCTTAAGCAATTATATATTGATCAAATGGGAATTTTTATTTTTCTAAATAAAACATGTTTCGGTTTTCTACTACCTCACTGAGAGTGTCCCGTTTGAGGATATTATGGGAGAGGTTGAGGTACCGTGGCCTGTCACCCCCTTGAAAACTTTCTCGTGTTATCGACGTCAATGCTTAAAGCAAATTAAATTATTAGCACTTACATACCTGCTTCGGTGGTCAATTGGTGTAAGGCGTAACTCTCGCAATATACTGACTTTCTGGTGACATTGAAACCCCGGTAAAGTGTTCTGAAGTATTGTTCCTAGTTTTGTTACATTCTCCCTCTACGCAATTGCTGGTATAATTACTTCAAACTTTACCTTCCTCAACCCTAACTCATTAGCATATTTGTGTAGATAACCAAACGATTAGTAAGACACGGTACAACAAAGAATTTTACGGTGCTTAGTGTCAAACCTCGATTTGATCGTTACTTAACCAAATCGATTGGCACGTGAGCTATTAATAATTATGTCAGGCTCATAGAGTGATTGTTGGAGCTCGAATTCCAACAGAATGTACAGAAGGTGGCTTTTTCTTAATGGTTTACCACTCATCCTTCGCGGAAATCTATAAACATTTCATTTAAAAATTATCGCTGCCTCATCCCTACCCAATTAGTGTAATCAAGGATAGGCTAGGAACAGTTAAAAATATTTTTAAAAATCTCTCTCTCTCTCTCTCTCTCTCTATATATATATATATATATATATATATGTGTGTGTGTGTGTGTATAAATATTATTTGGCAAAGTTTAAGGCTACATTTTGATTTAATTGATGTTCGAACCAAACCATCTCAGAGATCTTTAATTGTTAGATAAAGAATGGAATTTAGTGAGTTCTTCACAGAACTTCTGCACATACTGCACAGTGATTACATAATGTGTCTGCTTGTACCTTTATTTTAAAGGTAATGTCAAGGTTTATTGGGAAACTAGCCACAATTTTAGGATTTGGTTGAACTTGTATGATGAAGATAGTTTAAACTCTGCCGGTAATTTATTGTTGATCATGGTTAGCTATTATTTATATCCAAACAAGCCCCTAGCTATTTATTTTAAAGCTATTGGTAGGCCTATATCCTAGCTTAACACACTAGCACACAAAACAATCAATACCTCCTAAACCATTAATTTAAAAAATCAGTAAAAGAGAGCACCCCGGATTTCATATTTAATTAAATCTGAGACTCTCGTATCAAAAGGCAGCTAGTTGTACCACAAACTGTGAGCTAAGCTTATGGACTGGAGTGTGTGTTTCTAAGAGAAAGAAAATGAAAATATTTTATTTTAGCACTGACCACATCTTACTACTCGTTCGGGGTTATACGTCAAGAAATATATTTCACTTGTAAGCCAAGATTTTTTTACATAAATCATTAATTTTAAATGTTTTTTCTACCACTGTATCTTAATACCTATTCAGATTGTACACATAATTATGTACTAATTATGATACCAGTTAGGAATGAGAAAGGTTGAATTTAGAGGAAATGTACCCGCATTAGAGTGGTGGACGAGTTGAGAAAAAAAATTAGGGCGAAAATCCACCCTCAGTACACCCAACCAGGATTTGAATCCCGATCCCCCTGTCATCGGCAGTCCAGTCTATTGCTAATGTGATGCCTTAGACCATACAGCCACCAAAGCGGGTTATTGTGTGTTCAAATCCTAGTTGGGGGAAAAAGTCAAACTCAACCAACCTACTTACAGTGACGCGACTCGTTAGACCTAGAAATGAATTTGTTGTTTTAATTAGGTATAATGTCCATGAGTATTAGTAGCTACATGAATGTCCATATTAATAGTATTCAAATATGATTAAATTAAACAGATGAAGGAAAAAATTTATTTGCTAAATGGGTGTGATGCAAAGAGCCTTTTCTCCGTGTCAAGGTCGATTTTTAAGTATAGTTCAGTTTTAGGAAAGAACGAGTTTAATTTAACTAGTTGATTTTCTGGCGAGTTTCGAATAAATACGCTGAAATAAAAAAAGAACCAATTTTGGACTTGATGAGTTTTGTGCATGAACTTAAACTTCTTTTTTCGTTTACTTAAAGTACATTTGCTGATCATCATTTGCAAAACATTAATTTTATTCCAACTGAACTGTACAGGTTCGATAAATAGATTTTATCTTATTTTAATTATCCGAACACTCATTATTTTTAATGAACATTACTGCTGAAATTAGTTTTTCATATTATACATTTTCATATGTTTTTATCTTAATATTATGGTGGTTATTGTTTTGTTGCCTTATTAGTAATACTTTGTCGATAGTAGCGTCAAGTAAACTCAAATGAGACTCAATGTGACATTTGTGCATATATAACTTGGCACTAATCATTTTATAATCTTATTTTTGCCGATTAAATGGATGAATTAAGAAATGAAAAAAGAAACTAAATAACTGATGATCTAGAACTTGAAAAGTTTATTTTAATTTAGAATAATTTAAACAAATTTTACAAATTATATTTTTGAGATTGAACTTGAATTTGAATTAGTTAGCTGTTCAGGAATTTTCTTAGCAACACTATGGTTAGTAACTCATTAACTTATTTACGCAATTGCATTAGGAACTAGAGTGATATCTATCCAGTCCACCTCATTACACCCTATCTCTTTCATGTTCATTCTAATAATATCTTCCCAATTGCGTCTAGGTCCTACTACTAGTAGCTTCCCATTGGGTTTGCCAGTCAGTAATACCCTGAACGGGATTCTAGATTCTTCCATTCACGCTGCATGTTATGACCACCGTAGCCTTCTACATTTGTCTATCATAAAATTGTCTGGGGATGTTTAAAGGATATGTAACTAATCATTATGTAACCCTCACCCCATTTCATTATCTTTATCTTTTTTCCTGATCAAATATTTTCATAAGTATTTTTTTAGAACAGCCTAAATTTATTCTCATAATGCAAAGTAAAATACCATGTTTCATAACCATAAATAACAAACGGTAAAACTATTGTTTTGTAAATTCATAGTTCTACAGTTCTTGACAACAAGCTAGATGTAAACAACCTACTGAATTAGTAAACGCACGCATTTCCTAATTTTATTGTATTCCCAAGTTCCACATTAATTTTGTTATTACTCGTTAAAAATGTTCCTAAATATTTGCACTCATTAATCCTATCAAATGATTTATTTTATCCAGTAATCTATAAATGGTAGACCTCAATATTTGCTATCTCTATGACCATGTGCACTCTATTTACCCTGAAATGTAGCAGTCTTACCTTGACGGATTATACTATGGCCCTATCTTATAAGCCATATCATAGTGGAATATTACCAAACCCTTCCTTCACCTCTGACAAGACATCTTGTGAATGTGGTGGAATGCCAGGCCTCCACTGTGGTTCGGATTCCACGTTAAACTGTAGGTCCTCCATTTCATCTCACAATCACCCTACATTACGCATTAGCGTAAGTGCGTATAACCCGAACGGGTAGTAAGACGTGGTGCTAATAATAATAATAATAGTGGAATAATGTAAGGTAAGCTTGCTACCTTATAGGGTAAAAGAGGGGTACTTAGTCTTCTCAGTGATCAATTCTAAACCTATTTACCTGCTGGCCTCTAATAGAATTTGGATATATCTTGAAAAAGACAATTAAGCAGCGTTGTACCGTTTAAAGTCAAGCCTCCCTTAATCTTGTACATTAACCTGAAAGGATACTCTAATGCTATTTTAAAAATCAATAAAGAAAGTATATCTCCTTATTTAAATACTTTATGAATTTCAAAAGCATTTGATAAGTTACATCCAATATGTACCCTACCACGCATACATCAATATTTTTTGTTTGATAAGTTTTTTCGTTATACTAAACTTAACTAAAATTTAATATAATTTGTTTATTTTAAATTTATTATTAGCCTTTTTAAATCTATGAATAATTGATGTATCATAACTGTTTAATCCCCACACTTTATCTAATATTTACCAATAGTAAAAATCTTATCTGTTGTCAAGCTAGTTCATCGAAATCCACATTGATGAGCCCCAATTATTTCTTTTGCATATGGCATCATCTCATTAAAATTATGTTAGAATACATTTTATAGTAAGTCATAGTAGTTAGATACCTCCAAAGTTATTACATTCTATTTCTTCTTCCTTTATGAAAATGGGTATTATTTTACCTTCCTTAAATTTCTGTGGTACCTCATGGTTTCATAATGGAATATACCAGTTTATGAATTTATACTATTTATATACTCACCACCTCCCTTTATTAAATATTCTGACATTGACTCTATACCTGGAGCTTTACGATTCTTTAACTTTTTAAAAGCTTCTTTGACTTCACTAAGACTTTGATAATTTTTGCCATTGGATTCCATCTCATTAACTTAATTTTTTAAGTACTCTTTCTTTTTACTTTCTCACTATCTTTTAGGTAGAGAAAGTATTATGATCGTCAAAATAATTTAACTCGAAATTATGATGAATCTATACATTTCACGACCCCCCGAATCCGAAAAAGTGTTTTTTTAAAAATTTCCATTCGTCCTTCTGTCTCTCTCTCTCTGTATCTCAGAGTAGAGCCTACACTATTTTACCGATCGGGCTAAAACTTGGTATATAGGGTTTTCATAGGGTTACCCCTAGCGGGGTTTTGGAATTGGATATATAACCCTAAAATTAAGAGTAGTTTACTGAAGGGCAAATAAAGAAAAAGTCGATTTTCTCAAAATCTGGTCTAGCGATTTTGATTAAATCTCATTTCAAAACAATTATAAATATTCCAAACAAAATGGATACTCTCAATATTTTGGCATAATGGCTCTAAGGGCTCCGGTCTGATGCGTAAGATATCTTTTTGCAATGAAACTATTTGAGATATGAAATTACTTATCTATACAAATATGTAGATCTACTATAATACAAATATTTTATTCGAAGAATATTTTTATAAAACCAATAACTTTCAAGCTATACGTAAATATATATCTTTTTTAACTTTTTTTCAACTAAAGGTAAAGTATTGCGACCGAAAAAAAATGTACCTGTACTGTTGATGGATATTAACGTCTCATAACCTTCCGAAACCTAAAAAGTTGTCTTTGCAATGCAGTCTGTTTGTGTGTCTGTAACTTAATAAAGCGCGAAAAAAGAAAAAATCTATTTTCTCAAAATCCGTTCTAACGATTTTAATTAAAACTTGTATTTCGGCGTTGATTAAGATTATAAATAAACTTGCTATTTTCATTTTCCCTTGAAAATGAATTTTATGGTACTTTACAGAAGCTTACATTTCCGTATCTCCGCAACTATATGAGATACCAAATAACTTATCATTGAAATATTGTAGTACTATTAAAAATAAAAAACTTTTATATGAAATATATTTTTATACAGTTTCTGAGATATTGGCAAATATATTAATACAATTTTGTGAGCTTTAGTTGTAAAGAGATACTACTCAAGTTTTAATGCAATAATTTTACAATGCCATAGAGAAATTAAATATAACCTAAGTAAGTCTCTCAAAAAGTTTGTTATTTTTCCTTAACCCTCTTAGGAGAAATGTTTGTACAACAATGATATATCTTATTTTAGAATCAGTAGTCAATATTTAAATTTTCTATTGGTAAAAATTTATAAATGAAGAATTGAATAGCAATGGGATGACCTGAATATGTGCAAAATCTAATAAAATGTTAAAATTTTAACAGGAAGTCATAATTTTAATACGAAGTTTTGAACCTTGTGGACCCAAAAATCGATCATTTTTATTGGACCAAACATAAAAATGAAGACATTAATTCTTTAAAAATAAAATTATAAAATCTAAAATCGGGACTAAAAAAAGTTTTGCGTAAGTATAGTGCAATTTATGCTTGGGTTTGCTAGTGTATATTATTTCATTTCACATATATTACGATTTTTGATTAAATATCTCCATTTTGAAACAATAGAGCGAGAAAGTCCGTGCGGAGTTCTGTACCATTTATTGGTTTATGGATATGACATTGTAGTGTTCGTACTTTTTACAGTGCTAAGGGCGTTTGAGTTTGATTCACTTAGACTTTCTAAACAAAGTGATATCACTTTCCTCCTCTATTAATTTTGAACATTCCTTGTCAAACCATGGCTTCTTACTACTCTTTTCACATTTGAAGTACTTTACACTTCACTGCATCCCTTAATATGTGTAGTAATTCCTTAGTCTAAAACAAATGTATAATTGTTTTGTTTATGAGTTTCTTAGAATAAAAGCCTAAGTCGTACGAAACTTCGATGAAACATTTTTTTCAATTAATTTAATATAATCAATACCATAATTTTTTACTCCTTATTTTGTTAATTAGTACATTTATAACCAAGTTTATAAATGGGTAGAGATTGAAAAGATAAATTAGAGGAAGTGCACCCGCATTAGCGAGAAGAGGGTAAGTGAAAACTAAACTGTTAAATCACATGTGGTAAATCTTTCCTCCCCTCAGTGCACCCAGTCGAGATCCAAACCTTGACCTTCCTTTCACCAGCAATCTTCTAGTCTATTATGAGTTTGATACTATAGTTAACAACGTTTGCTAATGTATTAGGCCTGTTTAATTTGTGCCTCAAATCATTATATAATATAATTTATGTCATGATTAAGTATTATTTATAACTTACATTAAATATTAATTAAATTGAATTGAATGGTCATTTCATAAAATATGGTATTTAAGAACAAAATCTCCACAATTTTTATAAATGAATTCACCGGTGGCCAATGAAAACTTCATCTAAGAAAAGGAGTATAATCTGAACGGTTATCATAACATGGTGCTAAAAAAAAAGAATGAAAGAAAACAAATTATAATTTTCCCTGAAACAAATTTTCATTTTGGATCATTCATGTAATACATTATTATTAGTAGTAGTATTAGTATTAGTATTATTTGTGTATCGAGCTGACTTGTAAAATTTTAATCAACACTGGAATACGAAAATACGACACGACACATTGCAAATTATTGTATGACTCCTCCCTTTCATAGCAGCCCTGGGAAAGGGTGAGGAGCCATACAATGCATTGAGGCCATTATTTCTGAAGGCCTAAATATTTTTTTGTCTGATCTGGAACCTTAGGCTCACTTTCAATTTGTGTAGAAGTGTAAATGTTGAATATCATGTCGTAAGCCTGCACCTAAAATAATTCATTTGACCTATCTTCAGTACTCTAAATTATTGTAGTTTTACTTAATATGTTATTACTAAAACTAGTGGAAGCTTCTAGAATAGGTGGGGGGAGTCAAAACACCACTAACCACTTACCCCTCTTCGTAGTTTCACAATTGGAATGGGTGACGTCATAAACTAGTTAATTTAATTGCTTGTGAACCTTATTTTTTTAAAGTTCGAGATTGTATCATTATTATTTTGTGCATTCAGTGTATTACACGTCCAGGCTATCCACTTATTTACACTGGATCGACTAGGGATTAAGAATCAATCATTTTAAAGGAGATATACACACATTTTCGTGGAGGGCGAATGAACCAAACCACTTAAAGACCCACCTAAAAAAACCACCCTTTGCACACTCAGTTTGAATTCGAACCCAGACCTCCCTGTCATTGGCAATACAATCTATTGCAAGAGAAATGACTTAAACCAGTGCTGTTGAACCTATGGCACGTGAGATTATTTCCTTGGCACGGCATTCACTACTGTCCCAAATATATTTTTTCCCCGACCAGCCATGTAATATAGGTGGGGCCAAAACCATTAAGCGATTAGTAACTTAAAAACTAACACTTCAATTGAATAGTAAATAAATATTCACTAGCTAAATAAAAGCAGATTACATACTACACTTTTTCACTTTTGGAAATAATATCATTCAGGTGAGTTCCACCGGACTTCAGGAAGATACTCAGCACGTTGTCCACCACTTTCTTCAGCATAGATCATCTCATTTTTTTCCGCCCCACTTTACATTATGAAGCTGTAGAGATGCTAGCCTATTTTATTATAAATACTTACAAATGAGTTTATGAGTATGTAATTTTCTATAACAATTTAAATGTGTGGCCTAAATAAGTTTCTTAAGAATGATTTCAACGGTTTTGTTGAGGATAGCACTGAAATCGATAATGATTTTTTTCTACCTTTATATTATTTTTTTATGATTACGATAATATATAATATGTGTTGTATATTAACTATAGTTAATAATGACCCACTTCAGTGGTTGAACGGTTTAAGGGCTAAGGCAAGGGTCAGAAACTGGTCAATCTCATGGCAATTTTCAGTCGATAGTGTAATCGTGTAATAATGCTACATCGTCATTAAAAGTCGATCTTTAAGTCTTATAAATTCGCAAATATAGAGATAGCTTTCAAATATTATCCGAGTGTGACCCAAACTACCTTAATTGGTCAAAATTTATTGTCCTAGAAACCATTTAGCTTAAATAATTTAATATGAATATGTAAATTTAATTCATTTGATATTTTTTCTTTTTAGGTGGAGACATGGAACAAAGTATTAAAGGAAATATTGAATTTAAGGATAAGAGGTATATACCAAAAAATAAGCTAAATTACAGGAGATAGACTATGAGTGATCACGGGACCCTTGATAAGTTTTCAAGTCGATTGGGGCCCAATAAGATTTCCTGGCCCATGGTGTGAGACGTCACTCTCCACTGCCGATCTCGTGGAGATCGGGGCTCGAATCCTTGTAGGCTGTATTGAAAGTGGCTTTTATTAAATAATTCCCCACTTTACCTCAATGCAAATTTGGGTACACTTCATCTAAAATCAAATTTACTCATCCTCAACACTTTTAACGTAATTAGTAGGTCTACATATACGTACAACCCGAACGAGGAAGTGACCAAAAGTTATTAATGATGGCAAAATGCTCCAATCAAAATTCTTATAGCCCTACGAAAGTATTTTTCCGAAAGTTAATGACAAATTTTGAGTGGGCCACTGAAAAGGTTCGCCAGGTCTGCCTTAGATCTTCCGACCATAGATGTAAATAAGATATTATTTAGAAAAAGTGTGGTCTACCTAGAATCAGACCAAGATCCAAAATAAAAATCCTCAAGAAGGTAGTGTGGTAGAATGATCCAGCCAATTGTCGAGTTGCCGTCAATCACCGCCCTGGATGTAAGTACCGTAACAAGGCTGACTGCCAACTTAGGGAAGCGTACGGTCCTGGTCTTTATAGAGCGCAGTTCACCCCTGGGACAGGAGGAGAGGCCACGTGGCTCTGCTCTGTTTCACCAATTAATTGCTTGACATGACAGCGACAGCTAAATCTTCTCTCTCGTCGCTGGGGAGTTATTTAATACTCCTAGAGATCACCAATTAGATATATTTACATTAGAATGAGTGGTTAGTAGACAAGCAGTTCAAATAAATAGATCTTTATAAGGGATTTTCTATATATGTGTTGTTTTCTAAAGACTTTTTCCTAATTAAGTATTTATAATAACTTGGGTGGTTTGGTAGGATTTAAGAGAAATGTTACTTTTATTTAAATTGAGCCATAACTATTTTTGAATAAATTCACCCATTTAAACCAATGTTCTATTATTTTCAAAATATTTAACTACCATTTAGGACTCGATAATTTACGGATATATTACACGTGGAATGTGAATGTGATCTATATATTTCTGGATGATTAAAAATTTAAAACATGATTTAGTTTATACATACATACATACATACATACATACATACATATATATATGCCCCTAACACATGTTAAGATATATAAGCTAATGTAACATTCACTTAGAAACTTTTACTTCACCGGCATTACGTGGCTGGACAGCGCTCTATAGAATATTCCATAGGGAATGACTTAGCAGTATTGCCAAATAACTTTAAACTATAGTGTAATATTGGTAAAATTATGCCTGAATATTAGCTATAGCCCTGTTTATTCCACTAAGGTTCGCTTGCATCTTCACTCGCATTTAATTCGTTAAATTAACTTATTCCAGCGAATCATCAAAACAACCACAAACACCATTTCAAACACAGCACGTACAAGGCGACGCTAATGTTAGATATGTCAACGACGCCACACATTAACGACCCAATGTAGTAAGTAACCATAATAAATAGTTTAAATTTTTGCAGTCCTTGTATCAAGATTGGCTCTCATATGTGAAGGCAATTTTTTAATATACACCTTAAGAAAGAGTTTAAATTTTCGTATTCTTTGTATCAAGATTGTTTATCTTATGTGGAGGCATTATTGCAATTAACCCCAAAAGAAATAGTTTATCTTTACTATCTAAAAAACACAACTAAATGAACTTAATTAATTCGTAAAGCCATAAAATAACTGTGAAACTATTTCAATTTAAGGTGAAAAATCCAGCACGCTGCCAGTAGCTCTTTATCTCTAGGTGTGTTTCAATTAACACCAAAATAGTTTAAACTTACTATTTAAGATACAAAACTAAAAACACTTAATTTACACCCAAAATCATTGAAAAAATACTGGAAAGGTATATAAATTTAAGATGAAAATGCAGGCACGCTAATAGTTGATCTTGTAGCATTTATTGGAACAAATGCTCCAAGAAAAAGTCTAAGTGCAAGAAACTCACCAAAAATGTCCCCCACTGTGCTGCCCCGACTGACTGGTTATCACACGAAAGAATAACGGCGTCCTCCTTCCACAAAAAACATTATTCGTCTGAACGCACCATAAACACTGAAAGAGTAAAATGCTCTATTCCCCCGCGGCGGGGTGTGAAGGGGTGTGTGGTGAGCATGCGCCGTAAATGTATAATATGTCCAGAATGTTCATTTTGCCCCACGTGATACAATTTTATCCCCTCCTCCCGTCATGTGTCTTGTTTTTCCTATGTTTGGTGTCACCCCTTATCCCCCTCTCTGAGCTGGTATAATCATATATATGCTTGGATTGTCCGTGAGGACTTCACTTCTCTCGGCAGGGCCGCCCCTTGGACATTCCTTGGGTTTATTTAGGTACGAATAAAACTCTTCAACAGATATTATTTAAATATGTTAAATTCAAATATGTCGCAGTTTAAATTTGTCAGGTGTAGAGTCACCACGTAACATTTAAAATGTTAAGTACGAATCTTTTCAAAGTATTAATTTGTCAAATGTAGAGTTACCACGTAACATTCAAAATGTTAACTTAGAATCTTTTTTGAGTATAAACTTGTCAGAGGTATAAACTTTATGTAACTTTCAATATGTTAAGTTCAAATATGTTGCAGTTTAAATTTGTCAGGTGTAGAGTCACCACGTAACATTTAAGATGTTAAGTACGAATCTTTCAAAGTATTAATTTGTCCGAGGTAGAGTTACCACGTAACTTTCAAAGAGCTAACTTAAATTCTTGTGGAGTATAAACATGTCAGAGGTATAAACTTTATGTAATTTTCAAAATGTTAAGGTCGAATCTTTTGCAGTTCTAAATTGTCAGATGTAGAGTCACCACGTAACATTCATAATGTTAATATAGAATCTTTTGAAATGTAAATAAGTCTGATGTACGTAACTTTTCAAAAGTCAAGTTAGAACAGTTACAAATATTTAAAGTACAAATTGGTCGTATGTTTTAGAAGGTATCAAATGCGGTATTTCCGTATAATGTTTATGGTAAACTCGGTTAACCAGGCAAATGGAAGTTTTCAATGTTTTCAATGTTTTCAATGAGTTTCAGTAATGATATCACTGGCTCCGTTTAACCTTTTGGCCCATATGGCAAAAATTCAATGTTATCACTCGGAATGAGTAAATTTGTTTTCGACGACCATATTTTGTATAGTAAATATCTCCGTAATTTAACTCATTAGCCTTGCGGGCCTGTAGAGTCCATTGTTTATTTTTTTTTATATTACTATCATATACAAATAGCCTCTCTAAACTGTACATTGTATGAATAACTCATTTTCATTTTATGTATCCTATTCAAATTTTTTTGTTAACATCAATAAAACTTCACCATGTTATTTTTTGAAACATTTCGTCATAATTTAGTTTTCTGCCTTTGTTATCCTTCTTGGCGTCCTAAATATTTTTGAGTACAAGACAAGGACATTATACGTAAACAGGCTGTTTACTTGTATCTTGTTTTTCTCACCGCCCTATGCAAATTTTGCTACCTTGTTATTTTTTAGTTTAATTTTCTTATTGTGCGCCAGCCTTAGTCTTCTAGGAAGAGTAAGGGCGACGCCACAATCTCTTGCGCGAAGGCATTGTTGTAACTAACAGCAAGATAAATAGTTTAAATTTTCTATCTAAGAAATACAAATAAAGGAAGTTGAAAGAAGCACTTTATAGTGAACACCCTTTCACACCAAAACGAAATTGTGCTGTTGCCCTAGTACCAAAGCGTAAGCAAAATGATTACTCACAGCGCTAACTCATTCACCACATCCGATCAAATTTAACTGTTAGAACGAATGAATGCGACTCGAGAGCGGTGGCTAGTGCGCATAGGAAGATTCCCGAAGAAACATGAACTCACCCTCCACCCCTTTTCCTGTGTATCGAATCAAGTACCATGCTTTGTACCCATGCCAAACTGATTACGCCTGGTTCATTCTACACTAATTCGCTCTCTGATGAGATGACGGGATGGTTACTCTGTTTCTTGAAAAATAAAGATTACAATAGGAGAGGTGCTGCCTGGATCTGATGAGCACATTTTGAGTTTACTGGTGACAAACAAATGGATAGACAGGTGAAATTCTAAAAATTATTTATTTGGTCTTCTCATCATGTATACTGCACCAATGCTCTAGATAAGTCTAGAGACCCCGGATGCATAGACAGGGAAAAATTCATAGATAAAGAACACGTAGAAACAAAAGATAGAGATGCATGTAAACAAATTAGTTTTAATGAGACCAGTTAACAATTAATACATAAATAAATAGCAAAGCACCATCCAGTTTGTCAAAAGGAGGCTTATAATGATGGCCTAAAATCAGTGATTCTATTACACGTAAACAAGTAATCCCACTCATGGAGTTCACGCGGCGTGAAGCACCAATACCTGCGCACAACAGGCAAGACCCTGTTTATGCTATATACTTGTAGTCCCCTTCTGAAATACGATTTCTGCATTAGTCATAAAAATTTCGTATACTTGAAAAATCTGCACTATACTAAATCAAGTTAATTAGTTGTAACTAATTACTTGCAAGCAAAATTGAATCAGTCCAGAGAAATAAATCAGCAGTGTAGCGTGTCAATCGTGTAATGTTGACACCTACACAATTAGGCTACGCAAAAATACGAAATTATAATAATTATTTTGGCAAAATCCAAAGAAGAGTATTAGATTTGAAATATTTAATAATAATATCCTTCAAAACCTACTGTTAACGACTGGATGGACTCCCAATAGAAAATACTACAAAGGATTTCAATAATACAAATCTGCATAAAAATACTAAACATATAATAGTGGAATCCAAAGAAGATAATTATAGCTGATACATTCAGGAATAATATGCTTCAAGACTTACTCACCGTGGCTGGATAGGATTGGATACCGCCAACATGCCTTCTAGCAAAATATTCAACAAGTATAGCGACAGGATGTTCCCGAACACATCCACTCGCTACGTCTCCTGACATGAAAAAGAACTCAACTAAGTTGGGCTCGCTCCCACGACCCTTGAGCACCACTGTTGGGGTGGCGCGTGTCTTAGAACCTCCCCTTTACCTCACCCCTCAAGCTCCAGTTCTTCCTATCACCATCTGTGTTATTACGCCTTTTTCTATTTCTTTTTTTGTTCCGTTCTAGTCAGAGAAAGGGTATAAAATAAGTGATTCTCAGATTTACTTCGTGATATTCAATCACATCACGTCGTTGAAGAAGGAACCTCTCCCCACGAAGGAACCGGTGGCATGGAGTATTGGGTGTTGTTCTCATATTCAATCACATCACGTCGTTGAAGAAGGAACCTCTCCCCACGAAGGAACCGGTGGCATGGAGTATTGGGTGTGGTTCTCATATTCAATCACATCACGTCGTTGAAGAAGGAACCGGTGGCCATGGAGTATTGGGCGTGGTTCTCACCGCAGCGCCACCGAGGAAAATCCTCTCCGATTTCCTTAGTATAGAGGCGACGTTAATAAATCCATCTGACTTATTGGTCTAGTTTAAAGACTGAAAAATGTTTATTAAGTCCTTCTGACGTTTTGTTTACCAGCATTGTGTCTTCAAACTTAGTACAGTCGATACGACTATCATGTTTATTTCGATTTATTGTTTCAGTCAGAGTGACTAGATTTTGGTTTTGTATTATTCCAACTCTATTGGTGTAGCCACAGTAACTCTAATGTTGCTTAAGTCCTTCAGACTTGTTATATTGGTCCAAGAGACCATGTTTTCCTATATCCACATGATATAGCTTCGATATATGAGCCTTGAGCTCCAGTTGTAATAAGGACTTAGTCAAAATGGTTGCTATTCTCTACAATCACTATATTTCCCTTATGAGTCCTTAAGACTACACACTTGTTTTTATGGCTACAACCAGGTTGGCTATCCTTTTTCTAGGACCTAGTTGAGTCAATGTATTCAATATTTTGAATCATTCTTGTTGCCACACTTCGCGTGTGGTATTAGCTTGGGTGGGTAAAGCGCATAACTCCGCCTGTTTCTATATGGGGTCCGCGCAGATAATACCTTTTTTCTCTTTGCCCGTTTTTGGCACCTATTGACTGAGTATTAGTATTGTATGAATTAAACTAGTGTTGTACCCCAGGGAGTGGATCATTAAATACATGTACTATTGAATGCTCTGGCAGTACCAATAGGGAAAGAACCGGCCATAGTACTATTTTGTGTAGACACCTGTATGTTAGCCATCTACCAATGTAATCAACTAACTTTTCTATTGCTATCCATTATACAATGTCCCTTAAGGATTTTTCTTAAGTCCTAAATAAGCAAGCTAGTTTAAATTATAAATGTGTTAATACTATATGTATATCATTTTCAGTTAACTTTTGTTTATAATTACCTCACTGTTTTTCTTTTAGAATCAACTGACTCTAGTCTGGCGTCAGTCCAGTGGTTTTGCTATTGAACATTGCTCTTAAAGCCTACTGCATTTGATCTTGACACCTAGAACTTTTTTTTTGCCCGTGTCGCAACAAGACAGTATTAATTTGGAACTTCTAACTTATGTTCTTGTATATTTATTGTAATCAAACATATCTTTTATTTTTCTGTTATAATAAATCTATTATTGTTATTCTAATTATTTTAACAATCTGGTTAAAATACTTCCCTTGTAGCTCCAACAAAAACTACACCCACAGGAGTTGGTACAGCAGCCCTACATTAAGGGAAGAAGACAACCCCACGCAAGTGAAGATAGCTTGGTCTGCCTTAGCGGAGCTGCAAAGGTTTTAAAAATTTGAGAGTTTGTTCCGGTAATACATATTCCGGTAAAATAACAAGCGAAATTTCCAATTTAGGGTTTTAGGCCCAAGCACACTATGGCCTGCCAAGCAACCAATCGGTTTTAGCCAGAATCGTGGAAACTAAATCCATCAACGGTTAGCGATCAACAAGGAGGGCGACCTCTCAGAGTTACAATATCAAAAACATATAACAAACGCGAGCCATCCCAGATGGGCAGAACGACCCACAAGTTGATCACCGTAGCAAGATGAACAACAATAATCAAATTACATGATAAGCGCGAGCCATGCCAAATGGGTAGAAAGACCCATGAGTTGAACACCGCAACAAGGTGAACAACAATAAGGCGTGAGGCACCCAGATGTACCCAAGGCACACCAACCAATACCTAACTAGATATTACCATTAGGCCTGGAGCAACCTAAACAGCCCCTTTCATGCCTGAAGACCTTGCAGACTACAACATGGTCGTACAAGCCGAGGAGTGAGACACACCTTTTTACTTAGCGGCAGATAACAGTAATGCGAAACATTACTGAAGGCTAGTACAGTATGCTGTAAAAGATTAAAGACTAACCTACATCACATAGAGTATACCCACGAGATCTACAGATACTCTCAACGTACGTAGAAACAGTTCCTAAAACCTACATACTGGTTGATGAAGTCGCCTACTCCCTAGCAATCTGAATGTATAACATTACGGTGAGTTACTTCCGCCAGTCAGGTCTGTCCGTTGGCTGCATCATTGTGACCACCTTTGTGGTGTAGATATATTCTGAGGGAAGAGACGTCCAACGTGTATAACTCTGGATTAAATAACGTGTCGTTGCCTAGTGAACCATGATGTTTTATAGCGGCAGAGCCTGATTGATGAACCAAGGGAGAGGAGAGGGGGGAATGACGCTCCTTGACGTTCAAATTGGCACTAAAACAAGAGCCAAGGCAACCGCCCGCTGGCGCGCTTCATCGAACCTCGGTCAGTTGAATAGATAGCTAGGGATGGTAAAGTATAGCGTCGCCGGCCGAGAGAATAGTTGAAC
>CABFOV010002015.1:0-12841 GCA_902141375.1 Timema poppense | reverse complement strand
CCCCGCCCAAGTGCAAGGCCATTTTACCGAAAATGAAATATTATTAAGAATAGAGTCTCATATTTAAATAAAAAATACAACGAATTAATTGACATTACATTTAAGGTAGTTTATTATTGACATAAAATGTCATATTATAATAATAAATATAAAATGAAATGATATAAATAGTTATGGTGAAACTCATTTAACATCGTTTTGGTTTTTCATAGAAAGTCTGAAATAAACCTTGGCATAAATATAAACATAACAATTATTTGTTTTCACTAATCACGAGAATTGTTTGAATGTACTGTGTCTGTTTGAACAACTCCTGTAGATTTCTTCCAGTCCTGTAGTAATTGAAGTGACACCCCACTTCCTCCGCAGACAATCACCACTACAATGGGATGGGTGCTCTTCATCTGCAGATATCCCTGCTCTTGAAGGCGACATATAGTGCCATAGTAGACCGCACTGAGAGCAGCTCCGCATGCTGGTTCAACCAATACGCGCTGCTCATCTGAAATATATCAACGCTTAGTAATACGCGTATATACACATCCATTCTATTGCTTGGAACAATTTTTATAAGGCTGTGAGCTTATAGCAATTAATATTTTATTTAATTCTTAAAAATACTGCTACCATATGAATTAAAGAAACTGGTGGCCGAATTTATAAGTTGAAGTAGGTACCACCTCAATTAGTATCCACCCCACTCTAAATAATTAATTTTAAATGTGTATATTATCGATTGTGGGTTGAGTTACTATCTATTAACCCTGACAGGTTTTAGTCCGATCCCCATTAAGATGTTTTAGAAGGATCGATGAGGGCGTCATCGGGTTTCATCATAGTTGAATCAGTCAAATAAAATTGTTACTCTGTCTGCTTTATATATAAAAAAAGGTGGTCTTCTCCTTTCATCTTGATTCAAAAATCAAAAATAAGGACTCTTGTACGCGTGACAATGATATTAACAATATACCATTCTCACTCCAAGCGAATGTCAGTAAGTATGTTTAAACAATAATCACTAGATTAATTTGAGTGCATTTACTCTTTTTGCATAATAGGCCTAAACAGCTGAAAGGTATTGAATATGTTTCTAATTTTATAAAGTGCGTATTTATATAATATATTAATATATATAATATATAACATATTAATGTATAACATATTAATATATTATATATAAATATATATAATATTGTAATATATAAAAATATATACAATATTAATATATAGTATATATTAATTACATATAAATATATACTTGATAAAATATATTATATATAAATATATACTTGCTAAAATAAATTATATTGTAAAATATATATATATATATATACACATACTATTGGTGCACTTACAAAAGTACGCCACCTATCCCTATTTTGAGCTAGTTCTATCCAGTCCACCTCATTACACCATATATCTTTCAGGCCCATTCTAATGTTATCCTCCCAACTGCATCTAGGTCTTCCCATTGGGTTTGCAAGTCAGTACCCTTGACACGGTTCTAGATAATCCCATTCGCGCTACATGTCCTACCCACCGTAATCCACGAGACTTGTTTATCCTAACAATGTTATATGTCATTCACATACATTTATATTTCACTGGCTTACACACACCTCATATATATGGTTTTATAATTACATTATATATGTGTATTAGATGTACTTGGATTAGGGCCAACACTCATGCAAGGGTGTAAAAAGCTAATTTTTTTAGATGGATTCTGCTATAAAATGTTACCATACCTTTAGCCAATAAAGGTTTCTATACTTAATGGATCCCCCCAATACCCTTAACCCTTTCCACGCCCTTGTACTCATGCATATGTACTTGGATTGTATATACGTGTGTATAATCTAAGTTTGCAAGTGTCAAACTATAAATTTATTTTAATTTACAGCCTATATTAAAATGTAAATTAGAAGTGATTTATATTACCAATAATTGTGATTATTTTCTTTTCAAACTATCACATTTGAGCATTAAATTTAGTTAAAAATGACACCTGGACACGAGAATCTAGATTAATACCCTTGGCCTAGCACACCAATTTCCTAATGGTAAGGTACCCAGCTTTGTCCTACGCCTAGGGCACAGACAAATAATAAAAACAGACTCTAAACCTTACGGGGGTTTAGCTGCGCTCCCTTTGCCAGCTTAAGTCCTTCAACACTGGGCTTCGCTAGTGTCAGTGCTGGGTGATAATAGGACTGAGCGTAGCGATCCTAGTGTTGAAGGACTCAAGCTGGCAAAAAGAGCGCAACCATTTTAACCTGGAGGCTGAGTGTCGGAGTTTAGTATTTGTCTGTGACCTAGGGTCATTCATCATTTATAGTATAATGCAGGGTTTGTCATGGACGTGTGTAATGGTCAGCTACTTGATAGCTATCATAAACACAGCCTCCGGTTATTCGGGGTTGGAATATATGTTGCCACTCGTACCAAGACCATATACAGTACAATATAATGCCGAATCCGACTCCTGTGTCCAGAGGTAATTTTTCAACTTTATTTTATTTTACATCCATTACTGTGACCTGGGCCAGTTTTTTATTCAAGCCAGAAATTTTCCACTACCGGCTTGCTAGGCCTGTCGTTGTTTCATATGCCTTATAATCTCACTTAAGACTAGGACGGGCACAACGTCCAGTCCCCGACTATTAATTCATCACTGTGAAAGGGTAAGCTCACATTTCACCAATGATAATTTTTTTGGCCATGCTGGGAATTAAACCCGGAACCCTTAGCTCAATAGGCAGACACACTACCGACTAAGCTAAGGTGTTGAATCATTTTTCAACTATACTTAACATACTTTCCAAAGTAACACCATGAACGACAGAATAACGTTGCCTATGGTTATTAAAATTAATCATAATAATTTTGTAAAAACATAATTTTTTACTATCCGCAACATTGGCCGCACGGTCAAACATGTCACTCCAGTGTTCGGATATACCATCGGTGGTGGGGAGATAGTGGTTTGAGTCCCAGTTGGATGTATTGAACGTGGTTTTTGCTCAATTGTTTCCCAGTCTCCCCAAACGCAAATGGGGGTACATTGCCTCACAAATTCTAATTTCCATATCCCTATTCTATTAACGTAATTAATATTTGCGTATAACCATAACAGGTACTAAAAGTAGTATTACACTGTCATTTTGTATTTTATAAAATACAAATATTTATTTTATAAAATATAATTATGATGAAAGAGTCGACACTACCTTTGATAAAATGTATATTATCACAGTATATCACATTTTCTTCATAGTTTGTACAGTATGTTAATATATTATTATTATTATTATTATTATTATTATTAGCACCGCGTCTTATTACCCGTTCGGGTTATACGCACTTACGCTAATGTGTAATGGTAGGGTGATTGTGAGATGAAATGGAGGACCTACAGTTTAACGTGGAATCCGAACCACGGTGGAGGCCTGGCATTCCCCACATTCACAAGATGTCTTGTCAGAGGTGAAGGAAAGGTTTGGTAATCAGATATGTTAATATAAAAATGGACACTAATAATGTCAAAATTGCATGCTTGTTAATATACCAGAGCATGCTCTATAAGTTAAATCTTTTATCAAATTTTTTTAAATATATTCTTTTATAAAAAATCTATGATGGATTGTCAAAGATACATCGTATTTATTTTATCAAAATCATTTATAGAAGAAATATGACATTTTAATACTGCCCTAAGACGCGGTTGAATAAAGAAAGAAAAATTGTTATTACTTTTTAAATACAACTATATAAATACTAGTTAAATCTTTAATCTGTAACATTCAAAACTCGCTACAATGTATATTGTATATCAATGCAAAATAAATAGTTAAGATGAAGTGGACCATAAACATATGTCAAAGTCAAATGTATCTGTATTTAGAACTCACCAGCGAATTGCAAACAGCTGCTCACAGCTTCTTCATCCGTCACCACTTCAGATAAGACTTTGAATTGAAATGCCCATTGAAGAGCCTGAGAGCAAACCGTTCGTGCCCCCAAAGATTTGGCAACACTATCAACAATGAAATAGAAATAGATATAATTATGTAAATGTTTCTCATATTACAGTTGTATCATAGTAATATTTATATGACACCAGGGTTGTGCAATCAGGGTGTCAGGGTGGACATTTGCCTCCTAAAAATAATCACCTCCCCCCTTTCCCTTTTTGAAACAATTCCTTTCCCCGACCCCCCACCAGAAACATGTCAAATCATCTGATAATATTTAATACGAAGCTGAAGTTATAAAAAAATGTATCTTGCCTTGTTATGTTTTCAATAGGTACAATCTTTTTTGCTTGAATTGAAAGATTGTAGCAGTGTGCACCAATTGTTTCCATGGCAACCACAGGAATGTCTGCCCATCCTGCAAAATAATGTTTGCTTTACATATATAAAAATGTAAGATATCATAAGGTTAAATAAATAAACTTATTTGTTAAGAATAATATTTGTATCGCAGTTTAGTAACCAATCAGGTTAATAAGCATACCTTAATTACCCAAACTATATAGAGATGAGGAAGGTAGTGTTGTAAAATAGCTGTCTCCACATTTTTGATCACACGGAGTCAACGGGTTTTAGGATGCAGGTGTGATGGGTTCACTTAATAAATACATAAGATATTAATGACATTTTTGAAAAACATTATAAAAAGAAGTAAGGAAACGATTAATATTAATAATGAAAGAATTTAATGTGGTAAAAATGGTGAGAATGAAAGTTAGAACATTAGATGGAATCTAATGAGCAAATAGTATATAAGTTATAAAAAAGTTGAATAAGTATAATTAATCTGTATTATGATAACATTTATAAGAATTTCATTAGACTTTTTTATAATAACATCTAAAAAGTTTGATAACACATTAAAAAATATAAACTTTGAGTAAATTTACATTGATGACAAGTAATAATACAGATTAATTATACTTATTCAACTTTTTTATAACTTATATACTATTTGCTCATTAGATTACATCTAATGTTCTAACTTTCACTCGCACAATTTTTACCACATTGAATTCTATCATCATTAACCTTAATTAAATGCATAATCAATCAAATGCAATGAACAAAAAAATTATTTTATTTTCCTGTAATTTATTGAAAACCATGTGTAAATAGCATAAATTGTGAACAGTCATCAACAAATAAATCATCAGTGCGCGTGGACAATCTTAGGTATGTGTTCTAATTTTAGACGGCTACAGTTTGTTTTTATCGATAATAGTGCATGCTGTAATTTTTAAGTTGCCACAGCACAAAGTTGCCTCGTATGCGCACTTTCATGCAAAACAATGTGTTTAATCAATGCAACTAGATAGTTTCTTAAAGAAAAAAAAAAGTCGCCAATGCACGCTTAGCCCTAAGGGCCAGTTTCATAGTCAAATTTAGTATGCCTCAAGTGCGGCGCTACACTAAGTTCATGACTACACCTACCTAAACCAGAATGGAATGGGCCAGTTTCCTATGCGAGAACGGCCCATTCCATTCGAGTTTAGGTAGGTGTCGTCCTGTATTTAGTGTAGCGCCGCACTTGAGGCGTACTAAATTTGACTATGAAACTGGCCCTATGATTAGGCTACAAATACAGTACTTGCAAGAGAAGCTTACTGAATATACAAAATAAAGTATCATAAAAATCTACGGTATTTTTAGAGTTCACGAGACGTGAACAAACTATACTAAATAAGTTGTCTGCATGTTACGTGAACGTTAGGTTGATCGAGATCCCAGATATATACTTTATGATACCCTTTAGATCACAAATTATCTTAACAGTAATTCAAATTTATTCCATAAATGAATTCCGTTATGAATAAAACCTAAAACCAACTACATAACTTGATCTTACAGGACTTTAAATGACCTGAATTAGGTAAAAATACATGTTTTGAAAGATTCATTGCTAAACTTGGGTGGACGAATATTAACTCCTGGCTGTTGTGTAAATGGTAGATTACAGTATATTTTATAATGCTGATTTGTGGTGTTAGTTTTATATCAACGAAGAATAAAATATAACGACTTTTGTAAAAAAATTCTCTCTACAAATTTTTATATCATAAATATTTCCTTGGAAGTGATGAGGGATTTTGAAATATAGCCGTAATTTTCCAAGATGGCAACCGTTTCTCAACTCATATTTTTGGAAATTTTTAGTGTATCCTCAACATTTTTATCAAAAATTAATTTTCTTGCAATTATTTCCACAATTTGCCCTAATGTGCATGTAATAAATTACGTGTTTACGGCTGTACGCACCAGCATGTTGTGATTAACCAAGCGGCGCATACAACAGAAATACTCCACCAATACTATCACTATATGAATATATAAATGTATTTTGTGAAAATAAATCGTCTAGGCTCACTTACCAATTTTTTGAAGTCCATTAAGTATTCCACACAATAGTCCGGCTCCACCAACAGCCACTACAAGCACCTCAGGCTTACATGGTAGCTGTTCTTCCAACTCCTCGATTATGGTTGAATGCCCCTCCCTGTATGATCAGATATTTCTATATTATCCTCGAAAATATTCTACTGTCCGATAAAGAATAGCAAAAATTAACAAAATATTTTGTCATTTTCAAAATAAAACAGTACAGCGGGAAAGATATATGCAACATTATAGCCAATTTCGCCTTTAAAAAAATTTAGAATGGCATATTTTATTAATAATGTGTAGCATTCTTGTAACTATAGTGTTTTTTTATAATGTATTAGTGTTACAAAATAAATTAATACAAACTATATATATGTAAACACAAATTGAATCTTTAACTTTGCGTGCTATACTCTTAGTACCGAACTATCCAGGTGCCTACCTATTTCCAACAATGACTATAAGTGTGTATTCATGAAAACTTACAAGTTCTATTCTTAAAGTATTAGTGTGCTAGTCATAATATACCATATTTTTAAGACAGTTTATTCAGCTAAATTGTTCTAATATGCTGTATACTATAAATTAATTATTAATGGTTTAAAAAAAGTCAACAAATTATTAGAAGACTTCACAATCATCTAGTTTATACAAGTATGGTTCAAAGTGTGAATTTGATTTATTTCTTAGTGCTTTGATCACATAGATGACAGAATTATTTTAGTTTCAATATAAATCCTATTCAAATAATCAACTGTTAGTTAACCACAAAAAATATATAGCAACCTTTGTAACTTGTTTGATCAAATTTAAAGAAAACTTAATAAAGTTCAATCAAGTATTTAATTTTAAAATGTGAATTTGGAATTAAAAGTAGCTTTAAATTTTTATAACGAACCATAACCTAGAATGGATAGTCATCATGCTATGCTCGAGTCCATAGTAATATAATCTTTAGTAATGAAATTAAATATATTATTATGAGATAATTTATGACACTTAGTGTAAGTGAGAAAATGAAGTTTCGAGCCAGTTTCGTTTATGTTTCATGTATTTTATCTATATTTTATTATAGCATGTCAATTTTTTGAACCCTATCAAACTTGTCCAAAGGAGTATTAACTGAGATAGACACTCATCTGTATATATTTTAATTGTAATTTTTAGGTGTTTTGTCTTATGACAAGTTCATTACTTTTGTCTGTGAACTTAGACCACCAATGCACTTCGTCATTTGCCTTCTCCTTTACCTCCTTTAATTTTCTTATTTCCTCTAAGTCATACAATATTTGAATCCTCTTTCTTCCCAAGCTCCTATTTCCCTCAACCTTGCCTTTGATGACGTCGTGTGGATGTGTCCGATCTGGTTTGATTTGTATCGAAGAATCACATCCAAAATTGTTCTCTTCTCACCTACTCTTCTTAGGACTTCTTCATGTGTCATCCTGGATGCCCACCAGATCTTCTCAAATTTTCTCCAGCACCCCATCTCAAAAATCTCAGATTTCTCTCTTTTCCATCTTCCTGAGAGTCCGAGCTTCTGCTCTACACAGTGTGATGCTCAAACTGTATCATTTTATCTATTTCATTCTCAGGTACTTTAACTTATCTATGATTTCCAACTCCTGGTTTCCAATTTTTATTTTCAGTGGTTCTTCATTTTTTGAACTCCCCATCCCTTTTGGCTTCTCAATGTTGATCTCCGTGCCATATATTACTCCTGTCTCCACTAGCTGGTCCATCATTTCCTATAATTCGTCTTCATTTTTGGCCAGCTATGCTAGATAATCTGAATATTTTATTGGGTTGATGACTCGTCGTCCTATCCTTAAATTTCCACGTCCTTCCAGGACTTTTCTGACAAGCCACTCTCCATACAAGTTGAACAGACTGGGTGATAAAACAGCATGCCTGCATCACTCCTCTTCCTATCTCAACGCTGTTGGTCTCTCCATCATTTGGCCTCACCTTCCTTCGCTATACCAGTTACGTATCTGCAATTAACCTTCTGTCCCTGTCGTCTCTGAATTTACTGGCTTTTCTTAGGGCCACCATGGCTACGTCTAGAATGTCCTTGGACCTTTCTCCTGTTTCGTAAACCTTATTCATTAGTTTTTTTTAGAGCCATTGAACCATTGTTTCACTTTTCCTTCAGAAGGTAAGCTATTATGCCGTCAACTCCAGCAAAATTCCATCTTCAAATGTCATTTATTGCACTCTTCATTACACTCTTTAAAATATCGGACCCTTTATTTCTTCCTCTACCTCATCTTCTTCTTCACTCTACACTCCAGGCTCCCTGGTTGATTTAACTTGTCATACAGTTTTTCTGTTATCTTCCCAAAATCCCAAGAACTTATTTATGATCCTTCATCATGGGATCTTTGGGGTTTTCTATTCCGATTTTTCACACAACTTTATTTTCATTCCCTCACAGTTCCTTTGCTTTCTTACTGATGCATGAAGTCATACCCTCCTTTTATTTTCAGTACAATAATCTCATCGCATTTCTTCTCTACATAGTTTCTACTTGCTTTGCCTGTTTCTCTATTTAACTCGTTGTTTAGCCTCATATATTTTTCTTGGCTGACATTTTTCTATTTTCTTCTTTTCCATTTTACGAAGCATTTCTGTTGCTAGGCCAAGGATTTTGTGCATTCCTATTAAATTTTTCAACATCGTCATTCAACAACTTCAAAAAAATATTACCAAAGGAATTTCATTTCCCTTTCGCACATATTTTCTCTTAAATTACCTCACTTAACTTTTGTTATATTGAATTTCTCACAATGTCCCTATAGCTTTTTAATTTTTTCAAAGTCCAACCCCGGTTTTATCTTGCTCGTCTTTCTAATCCTCTTTAATATTGTTTCAATGTACGCCACTAGTAGGCTTTGATCCGAATTGATTTCAATACCTGGCAGTGTCTTTAGATCCTTTTACTCCATTCTTGAACTACTGTTTGACAAAGATGTAGTCTAGTTGGTCCCTGATGATCTCTCCTGGGCTCTTCCATGTGTACAGTTTTGTCTTCCATTTCTTGAACCAGATGTTTGCTATCACGAGATCATTTCACTGGCAAAATTCGATGAGAATCTGCCCTCTGTTGTTTCTCTTCACCAGCCAATGTGGACCTATAATATTCTGCTCCCGTACTTCTCCAACCACACCATTTCAATTGCTCATTATGATGGTGTCCACCTTCCTTCTTACCTCCTGTTGAAGAATAACTTCAATTTCATCATAGATTTATTCTACCTTGACATAATGGTGGTATGTTGTTGGCATTTACTCTTGTATTATCAAAATATCCACTGGTTCGGTGTTTAATTTCACAAACATTAATCTGTCACTATAACACATCACTTTAGTAAAACTTTTCACAACTTCATTTTTTATCACTATTGCCACCCCACCTTATATATATATATTAGTAGACTAGTAAAAATAGTTCAACAACAGTCCTAGTCAGCGTTTGTGACTAGTACCTACGTGTTTAAAATCAGCTAAATTTATATTTATTATCATTTATGTATCTAAGAAATAAGGATTTTAATGATTGATTTAATTTAATTATTAGCATTTTCCACCTCTATTTTGGTGTTTAGCATATTTTCAAACAAACCATCTCTTAAATATTCTTGTACATCAGCAATGCTTGATTTCACTGCCCCAGTAGGTGACACAGTTTATACTCGCTAAGAAATCATGATGACAAAGCAAAACGCCCTCAAACATTTTTAACAACAAGCGTGACTCTATGGAAAAAGCAAATATAATTCGCAAAAAAGGCCATAATTAATCATCATTATATTTAAAGCTGTGAAATCCTACCATGAATAAAGGACAACAATAGTGAAAAACCTCACAAGAAAAGGTAAGGACCAATAAGTGACCACCTGAAAACAGGTATAAATTTTGCATAAAGCTATCGTTTTTATTTTAGTAAAAAGAAGATGTTGGGCCTGTGGCTCATGTTCAATAGCTTAAATGTAAGTAGGTGAACCGATATTAATAAATAATAGCTGGTGTGGCCAGAACACATATTCATCTAATGGGATGGGTATTTACTGCGGTAATCTGCATTCAGCTAGTTTTCTGGTTTTCTCGTAGGTTTTAACTATTTAAATTCAATATCCAACATTACATACTTAGAGGTCAGCTCAGTTACAGTATTTTTTTTTAAATACCTGCTATTTTATTTTTTCTTAATATTGAGGTAATATATGAAAAAATAATAAATATATTTCTACACATAGAGCCTATGGTATTGATGTCTTAGTAATTAATTAATTTCATCCTGAACACAATCTTTTAGAGGTGTGCTGGAATTTTGAAAATAGGAACATCTGCAAGGAAAAGTTTTCCCGTTCCCGATCTGAGAATCAGGAAATATATGTTGCAATCTCGGAATTTCGCCTAAAAATCAGAAATAGTCTTGCTTATTTTACACTTTTAGCTAAAAATTTAATCAGTCAGCATATGCCTTTCATACATATACAAAATGTTATTGGAATAAAACTTGCTTACAAATCCAAACTCCAAAAAATATAATTTAAAGCACTTTGATTATGTATTACTAATAATTTCCATCATTTAGATATAAACATTGCCCGGCCATAATTTAATGGACCTTGATAAATCCAGATTCTATATTTCAACGTATTTCCTTAACAATAAAAATGGTAGGCTATATTATTTCTCTATTCCTAACCAAATATAAATCTCACAAACCGTTAAAATATATATTCCACTCAATGAGTGTGGGGTGAATAAAAGGATAATCGTCATCCTTTAGCCATAAGTATTTTTTTAATTAAATATAATACGAATAAATGCAGCTCTGAAATTAATTCAATATAACTGTTAAAACATGAAATTTTCAGTCAAATTAAAATTAACTATTTTAAATTGTGTCAAAAATACCCTCAAGATTATATAAATTTTTACCAAATTTCTGGGTGGTCATAAGCATGAATGTAGGCAGATTTTGGATTCCTTGCCTCTTCTAAAGCTCTCTTTGTAGCTGAATTATAATCATCTCCGTGTACCTGAAATAAACAAAGAAAACATGTTTACTTTAAAATGTATGTAAATTAATGAATGCCATGCACAGTTTTGCGGCGTATTCATGTGCCACCTTAGTTTTACACAGTACAGCGGGTTAGGATTTGAGCCCCAACTTTATTGTCTTTGGCATTGTCACTTCCCCCTAGGCGGGACGAATTTAATAGATAAGAATTACAAAATATATTTTTATAAGTAAGTAATCATGGTTAAGTGTATTGGTGATTCTAAAGTTTGTTAAGATAGTGTAAAGTCAAGATAATATATCATTTACATGTAAGACCATGGTATATCTCTTAGTAACCAAGCGAAGGTATAATATATTAAGACGCAATACAATTGCAACATATCGGATGGTCCCTCGTCAACTTGGAAAGTCGTCAATTCTCCTGCAAATATATGTGATTTTACCTTCCACCAGTGATCTCAGAACAGGGTTATCCTCATGCACCGTCCCAGTAACCCCTCACCCCTTTTATGCTCCCATTACTTTAGATGCAGTATTTGTAAAGTATATCACGAATCCACTGGTGTCCTATTATAATGTACCCGAAAAGGAAAAACAACCTTCTGGGTAGCCATAATTTTATTTTCACATCAAAAATTGATACATCGAAATTTATAAAATAAGTTTATATAACTATAGATATCTCTTCAGAGCGAATGAAAGAAACCATTATAAACAAATCTGTAATTAGGGCAAAGTCATGGCTTTGTTGAGGCGGGTCCACATGCAGCTTTAAGCGTGGCTTGACACAATTTAGAATTTATAACAATGGACACAATCTCCCTTGAAATACACGCCTTATTTCTAGAATAATATAACATGAGCAACAAAGCCCTCTTATCTTATACAAACAGCTCTAGCGAAACATATCCTGTAGAACATGACAAGTGAACATTGTCCCCTTAATATACAAGCGTGAAACGCAAAAAATATACAGACCATTATAACCAAAAACAAACTTTCCCCTTAACGTATATGGGTGAAGCGCAAGAAATATAGGCTACATGTGGCCAATCATAACTAAATCCAAACTGTCTCCTTAATGCACAAGCGTGAAGTGCAAAAAATATAAAGACAATTATAGCCAAATGCATACTGTCCTCTTAGAACAATGGTTTTATCTAGCCTCGTGGAGCGTGAAGCACAAACAAGAGATAATCAATCACCTTAAGGGCGGCCTCAATGGCCGTCTAGAACCAAGTGTAGATGTAAATTAAACCTATTATAACAAGCCAATATATACGATCAGAGATACCTAGGCTACCCTACAACATGCCCATAAAAGGTAATACAGTCTTGATCGCGAGGTTAGCGACCAATGATAACAAGACAGGACAGAGCTGCGAGAGAG
>CABFOV010002014.1:48583-89309 GCA_902141375.1 Timema poppense | reverse complement strand
AACAACTTTTTTTTTCAGCAAAATAAATCAAATGCAGCTACATAATAATATTTAGCACCGCGTCTTACTACCCGTTCGGGTTATACGCTTTAAGTACTAATTACTCTAATGGATTAGGAATTGGGAAGGTTGAATTAGAGGTAGTGAACCCACATTTGTGTGGAGGAAGAGTGGAAAACCATTTAGGAAAAACCACCCCCCGTTCACCCGACCAAAATTCGAACCTCGATCTCCCCGTCCTCAGCAGTCGAGCAGCTCAACTCGACTAGCGCGTTAGCAAATTACGCCATCGAGGCGGGTAAATGCAGCTACAGTAGAAACATAAGTCTAATTTTCTACACATAGCAACTCAACAGTAACTTGAATACATTTTGTAATCGTTACCTAAACTAACCTTAATCTTTAAATATTTTTTGAAAAAAAAACATGACATTAATATGTTAGAGAACCCTGGAAGGTATGTGGTAATACCTTTCCTGGCAAAATTGGTAGGCTATTTTCCACTCGCTTATAGAAATTCGGTGTTGAAGGCAATGGGAAAGCAACATACTTTATGATCTTCCCTAGTACATGGGATCTCTATCAGATGGTGTGGGTATCACTAACCAGCTGAATGACTGACAATGAGATATGCCCAGCGCTGGATGAATAGAAATCTAACCAAAGTTATTCCAGTTAATATAGATTTTAATTTAATTTGACCAAGAAAATCTAAGAATGTTTAAAAAGTTAAAAAGAATGATTTCTAAACCCAAACAAAAATGAATAATACAATAATCTTTATGAAATAACAATGACAATTATTTTAAAGCGATATGAATAGAGTGAATAATTAAAGAGTTGAATTTACAAAGTTATTCATTCCTTTTTTTAGTCTTAAAAACCTAATAAACACTGGCACTAGTTTAAGTATTTAGTCCCAGAAGATAGCTACTGTAACACCAGAACCGAAACCTCGGTGCCTTCCTAGCAATTACAGAGGTTAAAAACCGACCAATGCCTCCGAAGTCCACAAATCAAGCCAATCGATTGTGTTAGCACCATATGGGAGCTATTAGACCGCTACAGTCCAATTTATATAAGAAGGGTCCAATCTGATAGCAAGAAAGAAACAAGATTTACTCTTATGTATCCATTCGTCATATCATGTGATCTGCAGGTGTCATTTTATATATTATCAACACCTATAAAATAACACTAATAATATATTATGAAAATTTAAAAATGATACCTGGACATGGGAATCGAAGAGGTGTCAATTTTTAATTTTCAGAATATGCGAGTAAATCCTCACTATAACAAATATAATAGCTTTGGCTAATTGATTCACTAATAATATAGTAAAACCCGCCTCGGTGGCGTAGTTGGCTAACGCGCTTGTCTCTTGTTGAACCAGACTGCCGAGGACGGGAAGATCGAGGTTCGAATCTCGGTCGGGTGAACTGGGGCTGGTTTTTCCTAAATGGTTTTCCATTCTCACAACAATGTGGGTTCACTTCCTTTAAATTCAACCTTCCCAACTCCTAACCCTTTAGTGTAAATAGTACTTACGCGTAACCTGAACGGGCAGTAAGATGTAGTGCTAATAATATAGTAAAATATTTTAAGCGCTGACCACAAAAAAAACTTGTATTTTCTAAAAAGCTCTTCCTGTGATTGAAGAAAGCACTATTCCTAAAAATAGGTATAATTAGATTTTCTAAAAAATAAATAAATAGCTATTTTAATTTAAGAAAGATTTATAATCATAGGTGTTTGAAACAATGTAAAATATTCTTAATATTAATACAACAGGTGATCATTGATATAATTATAATAAAAATTAATTAACATTTTTATAAATAAAAGAGAGTACTTGAGAAAAGTGAAACCAGAAAGCTATTTATCCTTAGTATACTTTATCATGTTTCTCGTCTCACCTGAAGGTCGCCGGTTCGAGTCGCGGCCTAGCAACGAGGTGACGTCAGCGGCGGTGTACCCTTGGCTATGTTGGTCTGCTCCCAACACTCCCATGGCTACTACTAGCGCGCCGGCCGGTTACTGCTCGACTTCTGTTATAGTGCCAGGTCACGCTAGTCTGGTCCTAGGACAAACTCTCGCACATCAGGGTGGGTTCGTTCTTCTTCACGTCTTCCCCTCGACAATCGCCAACGCGCAGGTCCGGAGTGACCCCGCTCGTGCGTGTGACGTCACGCCAACCCTCCTGTAACCCTATAATGGGCCGAGCGAGCCACCTGCTGCTCACGGCTGTGGAAGAGGAGGTATTGAGGGGGTTTTGATCAAGACTCTTCATACCTTCTACTTTATTGCAAAACTGACAAGTTTTTCTCTTATTTGACCTAATTTAATATCGTATTTCTTTGGTACCATCGTCAGGAGGGAGAGTTCTATTGTATTAATAGTAATAGTTAATACTTTATTAAAAAGCTGACACACTTTTCTCTTATTTTATCAAATTTAATATCGAATTTCTTTGGTACCATCATCAAAAGGGAGAGTTTTAAATATATTATATTAATTCTATCTTTAAGGCTACTAGTGACGTGTTGAACAACTCGTTGGAAAAATAAAATAAAGGATAAATTTCAAAATAATATACAAGAGAGAACCCAAAGGTTCAAATTTTGTTTAAGCATCGCGTCTTGCTACTCTTTCGGCTTATACGCTAAATTATTAATTACGCTAATGGGTTAGGAATTGGTAAGATTGAATTTAGGGGAAGTGAACCCACATTTGTGTGGAGGGAGAGTGGAAAACCATTTTAGGGGGGAAAAAACCTCAATTCACCTGACCAAAATTTGAACATCGATCTCCCCATCTTCAGCAGTCTAGTCCAACACGAAACTAGTGCGTTAGCTAACTACGCCACCGAGGGGGGTATAAAGGTTCTAGCTAAACGGCAACCGGTTCCATATTGGAACGATTGAAAACTCGAATTACACGTAATAAAATATTTGTGTTAAATATATACTTTTAAGTGTTTTTACCCTACTAAATACAAACATTATTTTACAAATATAAATATAATGTGGGTATTATTAGAATTTGAAAATATCAGGTGTGGTATTTTTTTGTGCTCGTGATTGCTGTTTTGCCGCGTAACCACGCATCGTTCATACTATGTAAAAGGACATGGACCGAACGAATGTATCCTTAAATCGAACTACACGGAACATAGAACTATCGAGTTTCTACAGTATTTAATTAAACTACATTATATTGAAATAGCCCTTAAGATGATTAGCTCTTTTTTTTTCTGCGCAGAAACGCGCTTCTCTCACAATGAAATAAATAAATACTTAACACCACGTTTTACTACCCGTTCGGTCTGTACGCTACTTACGCTAATGGGTTAGGAATTGGTAAGGTTGATTATAGAGGAAGTGAAACCGCATTTGCGTAGATGGAGAGGGAAAAACCGTTTAGGAAAAACCACTCCCAACTCACTAGAGCGAGATTAAAACCTTGATATTCCCGTTCTCGGCAGTCCAGCTCAACAAAAAACCAGCGCATTAGCTAACTACGATATCGAGGTGGGTCTCTAATAATAGCCTTGACTGCCTGTGATGGGGAGATCGAGGCTCAAATCTCGGTTGGGTGTACTGCCAGTGGTTTTTATAAAATTGTTTTCCCCTTCTCCCTTCACGCAAATGCGGGTTCACTTTATGTAGAGGTAACCTCCCTAATCCCTAAATCCATTAACCTAATTAGTACATAATGGTAACCCGAACGGGTAGTAGGACGCAGTGCTAAAAAAAATTACGCCTTGCTGAGATTGAAATTATAATACCGTAAGAGAGATTGTCATATGCTCCCTAACCTCGTGGGCTATCCACATAGCCACAGTGGGTTCTTTTGACTTTAAAGCTCTATATATAAAAAAAAGCAATTTAAAGATTGGAATTAACTTTTGCAATTTAAACCTCATTCTATAAACAAAAGCGTACCTTCTGGTTTTTATTAGTTAATTCAGTGAAAATAGGTAATTTTCTCTCGTGTTCTCACCGCCCCCATTCAAGGGCAACACGTTGCGTTTTCAAAGGCAAAGTAGATCAATGTATCGACTGATGCGAAACCATTAGCTCACCCCCGGATTGTATACTCCCACCTTAAACAAAGTCCCACTCTTTCCCTTCCTTTCCCCCAGGAATAAGCAGAGTATTCAAATACAGGTAATCAATCATAATAGAATCCATTTCAATCACAGGCTCAGCTGACACAATACCTGTCCAATCATTGGCGAGAGCAGCTTTATAAGGTACCTAACTATTCAGTCCAATTTCCATATGAAGAATTTTATCTGACAGTTGAAAAAAAAATGTCGCTAGATCTACCTTAACATGTGCATAAGTTAAAACATATGATATGCATCTCCCTTTTCTTGATATATATTATAAATACCTATAAGATAACACTAATAATATAGTAAAATATGTTCAATGTTGACCGTAACAAAAGGTCTGAATTTTATAAGAAAAATTTCTTTTTACAAAAATCTCAACATACCTCATTTATAATGTATTGTTTGGTAAAAAAAGTTTTGACGATTTTTTAAAGGGTTTGAATGACTTCTTTTTCACTCACACCTGATGGGTGTAGCTACCATATGGGGTGGGGTATGGGGCTAGAGGGGGGGGGCACACTCACAATATATTGCCTTTTGAATAACAAAAGATACCAATGATTAAATGAGTGAGATATGGTCATCGATACAAATCTATTAATAATGTTGTTAGTTTTTCTACTTTTCTCCCCACGTCTCAGTATCACTTTGTACTATACGCATGTATTAGTTACGATAGTGACCAACTTCTTGGTCTAGTGGTCAGCACCCCTGGCTAATTATCTACGGTGCACACGCATTGTGGAACAACTAATACGGGTGCACACGCATTGTGGAACAATTCATCCTACCCTTACATGAACTGAGGAGTAAAAATTAAATTCTTAATGACTAAGCTAAAAATGTAAACTGGAGGTTATGTTAGATTAGGTTAGGCTAGGTTATGTTAGGCTAGGTTATGTTAGCTTAGGTTAGGTGTAACCCCTCTTTATGATCACACATAAATAACGGAAAGGGATGGTAACAAGAGAGTTATTTTGTTCAGAAAATAAACAAATACAGCTCAATGAGAGAGTGAGACAGCATAAAGCGTTAGGCGCTCAAAATAATTGTGTATTTTAGAAATGAACATTCATATAATGGGCACACACAGGCTTTAAGGAACCATAGAAAATTACCAGTAATCAAAAGGCATTATACAAAATGATAGCTCCTGATAACCAACATTTGATAATTGCGGGACACTTCCTCACGTCCATAAATAGTGACCCAAAACATATGACCTAATCAATAATTAAATTTGACTTCATAACAAATTCCCATTAGACCCATCATAAAAGCAATTAATAGGCAAATCAAAGGCCCAGGTATTAATAATTAATCTAGTAAACATGAAATAGTGATTTAATTGCCCTAATCGGCAATCCCCAATGAGTCCAAACAATAACAATGTGGTCCCATTTAACATAAATCATCCCAACTAAATCGTACATATTTAAATTATCCGCAAAAGCTTCTATTTTGGAACTCATGCCTAGAAATCACTGTACAAAAATTTTAATATCGGAGGGGTCCTTCTTCGAGAAGTTTAATTTTAGTTTAATTTTTCTTTTCACACCACCTTCGTAAGCTTGAACGTCTGACGTCTGACACCTTCGTTCAGCTAATAGCATGTCTACTTATTATTATTAGGTGTACTGTATTATGACAGGTTCATTCCTTTTGTCAATGAACTTAGACCTCCAATGTATCCTGACCTTCGTCTTCTCAATTAGCTTCCAGAATTTTCTTCTCTCCTTCAAGTAATCCAATATTTGAATCTTCCGTCTTCCTAAGCTCCCCTTTCCTTAAACATTGCCTTCTATGACGTCGTGCAGAAGATAGTTCCTCCTAAGGATGTGTTCGATCCAGTTTGCTTTGTACCTAAGAATAACATCCAAAATGGTTCTCTTCCCACTCACTCTTCTGAATGCGTCTACTTACTGATTGAATAGTCCTAGGTTTGATTCTTGGTATAGCCTAAAAAAAGTGTAGTGAGAGAAACTAGGTCTTCCTTTTCAACTTGATGAATTAACGATCCGAAAATTTGGTGTGAAATCTGTTCTATAATTAAGAATGTTTGTCAATCGCGTGCTGATATAATCTGTCGGTTCAAGAAGTGCAGATTAAAAACCCCAAATTGATATTAATTAAAACGACCATTTAAAAAAAACAACAAAAAAAAGTTATCTCTTCATCCACCTTTTGATTTCGTCTATCGAAGTGCATTGTGCAACTAAAAGAAGAGTATTCGGCATCTGGGAGTGACGTTGACATTGTGCGTTGCCATGGCTACCACTTGTGTATCATACAATGAAAGTAAAGTAATCATATTTTTCATTTTCTTCTGATGACTGTCTGGGAGCACCGCATCCTACTTTATTTTTAATTTTAGCACCACGTCTTACTACCCGTTCGGGTTATACACATATGTACTAACTATCTAGTGAGTTAGAGATGAGGAAGGTTGAATTTAAATGAAGTGTACCCGTATTTACATGGAGGGAGAGTGACAAAACTATTTAGTAAAAAAACACCCCCAGGAACAGGATTTGAGTCCCGATTTTCCTGCCACTAGCAGTCTAGTTAATTGCGAGAGCGACACCTTAGACCATGCGGCCACCAAAGCAGGTTTCGACAAAGTAATATGACTTATTGGGAGATGGTAGTACTATTGAGTCATTCATAGAACGCTCTAAGAAAGCTTCAAGTCCTGTGTGATATTTTATTTACTCTCTACAAACTTGATTAAGTTATTTTCATTGTTTAGGGCCTAGCAGCCATTTTATTTTTTGGAGTATTAACTGTTCATCATATATATATATAATTTTGTACATTTTGTATATATATATATATTTATGTACACTTTGTATATATGTATATAATTTTGTACACTTCGTATGATTACAAATCCTGGATATTTAAATTATATTTGAACCATTGGGTTAGCTATTAGGAAGATGAATATGTTCGAATATACATGAAAAGATAATTAAAGTAACGTCCTCAACAGTGTCGTGTCGTGAAGTGTTGCTAGGATAAGCAGTATTAGTTTGAACTGTACCTGTGAATTGTTCACACCTCTCAATAGAACTCTCATTAATCAGGTATCGAGGGGCATATATTTCTGTGTGAGGTATGCAGAGCAGAGCAGTTGTATGATTGGTCAAATAGGGTCCAAATAGGCGAGAATCTATCACAGGTACAGTTTTAACAATGTTTCCCTTGCAACACTCCGCGATACGCCATAGATCCTAAATGCACTCCGTATAGGATTAGAATCCCAACCTCTTGATAATCGGCCAACTATATCCGATGAGGTTGACACCTTAGCCCGTGTACTGAGATTTTGACTATGTGAACTCGCCCAGAATTGAACCAGGGTAATTTTTGCGTTCTACCACTACTATTATCTATCTCAGGGTAGTACAACATTTTTCACCTCAAGAGTCAAATATGACTGTCAGTTTGCGCCACGGATTGAAAACGTATTTACTAATCCAATAAACTTAATACAGGCCTATAAACAACACTAATTAGACAATAATTTTCAATAATTAGATATAAATTCTTAATTTGTTTGGCAGAAAATTTCTAATTCAACAGCAAAAAAAAAAAGTTTAATAATCTCCCAAAAATGTATTCACAAACACATTTTGACAAAACAAATTAGCATAATAAATATATTTATACATTTTTTTATTGTTCAAATGAATGCATAATATAATTAAACTATTAGATTTTTAAATAAATATTTATATTTGAATCACTAGCTATTTTACATCTATCACTGAGGGGTTCCCTTTAATTATCCTCCAGGCTACTGTGAGGGCCACATTTTCAGTTAGTGTGGGCTAAATTCGACCCTCGGGCCACCAGTTGGACAACACTGACCTAGCCAACATATAAAAATATACGACTAGAGGTTATTTATAAATTTAAGTTGGCAAACTTAAGAAGAATCTAGATTTTAGAACATAAGTGTGCACAAAGTGCGGCTTGAGGGGGTGCCAACCGGAAGATGAAGGCAGAGATATCAACGACCTCTCCTCCCCTTCCATTCACCCCTCTTTAAGAATTTGTTTGGATTAATTTTTTTAACAACTATTACAATAAATTAAAAACAAGAACGAAATCGAGGTTATATTTTACATGATTATTCTTTGAAAAACCAACATTATAAATTACAATGCCATCTGTCAACCAGTCTAGAGATATTAATTAAAGCCTAAACCCTACACTTGGAATATCCATCGATGCCATTTCTAAAAAAAAAAAAAACTGATTTCTTTTGTCACACTAACTTTCCTCTTGTGTGTGTGTGTGTGTGTGTCTGTCCCTACATCCACGCTGCACACGCTTATGATCTATTTTTATTTTTTATTTTATTTATTTGAGGTATTTAACGTTCACCTTATGAACTGATTGATTATATTGCCACAAGATAATTTCTCTGAGCGAGCGCTAAAAGCCTTACCAATTTTAATGGGAAAGGTATTTTCACATACCTTCCAGGGTTCATTTATATAACACCCTTGACATGGGATCGACGGCCTTACTTCCCCTCCGAAGGAAGTTGTGCTAAGGATTTTTTAATCACTCAAGAAAAATCCGTGAAACCCACTTGGGTTTGAACCCAAAAACCTCGAGTCATGAGACGAGCACTTTACCCCAAGACCACAGAGGTCCGAATTTTAGATATTTTGAGGTTTTTTTTAAGATATCACCTGGTAATGGAATTAAAACCAATGCTACTATAGTATGTGGCCACGAAACTCCTGCCCCTAACATTATTCCTGGATTGGTCAACACCCAAATGTCAAGGCAACATTTTAAAATAGTTTTAAGTTTCTCCAGATAAGGTAATCTATGATTCAGCGAGGCGTCTATATAACATGGAGTTTAAGCTTTAATATAACAATTAATTTTAGAGTTACGTTTCATGTTTAGTATTTTTAATTATTTATGCTTTAATTAAATTCATATTGTATAAAATAAACTCGCATCACATATACTTATACATTTTAAAATAATACTTTTTAACCTCTTTTTTCCTCAGAAAAATACCTGCTTATATTTATCACTTGGAAGATATAAATTCTCATCAGTGTTCATAAGAAATAAGAGTTACAAAACCAAAGTTAAATCTACAAAATATACTTGGGAGTAAACCATCATGAATACATTATTAGTTTTATGCTAGTCATAATAAATAATGAACGAATGATGATGATTTTTAAAAATCTTGAGGTCGTGTGTTCCACGCACATCATTGTAACAAATTAAGTAATATGAGAATACATTAATCAAATTTATTTAATTTTTACTATTCAATAGTTGTCACAACACCATAAAATTCAAGGAAACCAGAGAGCTCTTTTGATAAACCTAGAAGCTAGTTATTATACATTCTTTTTAAAAATAAAACAATTACTCGCCGGTTTAGTTTCAAACTATAATAACACTAACTTACACCCCTTAAAAATCTTATTTGGGTCACCGAACTCTCCCAAGGATCAGGAAGATAGTTATTATACATTCTTTTTTAAAATAAAAAACTTAAAACAAAATTACTCACTGGCTTAGTTTCAAACTATAATAAAATAATAAAACTACCTTTACACCCCTTAAAAATCTTATTAGGGTCACCGAACTCGCTCAAGGACTAGAATTATGAGTGAAAACACGTGACCCTCACTGTGGTGATATCAACAGGCGTCATCATTAAAGGTTTATATGCGTTCGGTTCAGTGTTAAAGTGACTTTAGTTAACTGTTAATCTTACATTCTACAATCTTAGGTAAGTCAATATTCTTATTCAGTTTATAATCACATTCCATGTAACATTCAATTCATCTATTAAGTTTTTCATTGTTGACGACTAACGAGTTGCATGTTTTTTTATCAGAGAGAATTAAGATCTATCGGCTTATAATAGTGTATTTAGCCTATGCCTTGATGTAGCATTTTCGCCGAAAATCAAGACAGTGTATCCATCATAATTATAAAAATATATTAACAACATTATTGCTTTAGCAGTGTCATTAAATATTTGTTCAAGTTTACAGTCAACTTAATTTTCATTGAAAAAGTTTCAGCTCATGTTATTATTAAAATAGAATTAATATTTAAATAACGTAAACTTTTTCTGATATTAAATCAAAGTATATATATTAAAATAACTTTATATATTTTTCATTGATTGTTTAAAGCAGTGGTTCCCAACCTGTATGAAATGATGCCCCCTTTGGGAGATAATCAAATTCCCACCAATATTTTTAAAAACGTTCGAGAACAAAATGTTTTAAAAGATTTTGTTCTCTAATCACTTTTTTTCTACAAATACCAATGTAACAATGTCAGCTTTGTGATATAATTAAAATGAATGAATATTAGTGTGATGGTTGGTACTGTTTAGTTTAGTTTTTATTAGTTCTTGAATCTTGGGTTTTACAGCTGGTAGATAGTATTGCTAAGAGCTCAAGGAAAAATTATCTTACTCTAGAAAATGGATTGAAATAAAGACTGTCTTAAATAAAACGATCTTTAACGTTATTTCCAAATTGTTCCAACTACCCTTCCAGCAGTAAGTGCCTCGAACCTCGCCAAGTTGGTAACCACTTGTTTAGAGCGACAGTGACTGTATTTGTTAATGAATTTTAATTATGACTTTTTTTAAAAATTAATTCAAAGTTTATTAAGCTATAAATAGAAACAGTTTTTAACGTATTTTAAATTTAGTAGTTTTCTATGCGACTAATCATAATTATATAGAATAATTTAAAAAAAAATTAAAAGTAGCATTTCAAGACAAACAATAATGTAAAGTAATACTTTTAGATAGAAACTTACGGCTGGACGAGGCTGAAAGTAATTTATTTGATGGCATTTTTAAGTTTTTATGTAGTCAAAATTATTAGGATATAATTTTGAAACTGTTTTTAATGTTTGAACAATGTCAAACTGGGCGTTGCCTGTGGTAGCGGCGCAAGTTTGCTTTTCTTCAAACAGAAAAAAAAAATTCCTTCATTTTATTGTTTCCAATCCGATTTTTAATTAAATAAAAAATCAAAATTGTAAAATTTTGGCTTCGGGGTACCCAGGATTGTGCACAGGGTCTATTAATTTTAAAATTTCATACTTCTACGTCCGGTAGATATCGCTCAATGCTGACGACAGACAGACATACAAATAAACAAACTTTTCATTTTACTAATAAAGATATGAGTTTTTGATTTATTAGCTATGTCTGTCTTATCAAGTAAAATTGAACTACTGATGACAGAGAGATCGAGGTTCAAGTACTGGTTGGGTGTACTGAGTTTTTTCAAAATAGTTTTCCACTCTCTCTCAATGAAAATATGGGTACACTTCCTCTAAATTGAAACTTACTCGTCCCTAACTCACTAGCGTAATTAGTACTGCATATAACCTGACAAGGTAATAAGACGCGGTGCTTAAAAAAAGTAAAATGGAATATAACTCTTAAATAGATGTGTAGTTGCCATTTATTTTATTTCACATTCAACTTTTCTAGATAGGCAGTGTTTGTAGAAATACAAAGTTTGTATTCCTGAAACGTCCAAGAAAAATACTAGTATATTTTACAAGGTACTTTGACAAATGTTCACATTTTACTTTATTGTTTCTTTATTTAAAACACATTACAAAGTATTGTAATTAGCTTATATTTTAACATATGTTTATAAACTAAAATCTGTAAAATATTCAAATAGTCGGGTAGATTTTTTACTTAAAACGTTGATATTATTTTTACAGTTTGGCAAATATCTCCTTTATTTTAATTAACAAAGACACACTACCCTAAAAAAAATCTAATCAAAATGAATACATTTACAAAATATATAGACATCTAAGAACGTTTCTATCCCATTAGGCCTATGCCATATTATGTCCTGCTCAGAATATCTCATAACGTTTTATAAGAGAGGTTTAAAATATTTACAGTTGGCTTTATTATAATAATTTCAATCTATAAAACTACCTTGTATATTTCTGAGCAGGTAGCCACAATACCACCCTCCAAAGAATACCATTAAATGAGCACCAATTTACCTATTTCACCCATGAGCAATGTTTTTTAAATTACATATATTTTATATTTATACTATTCAAACACACACACCTAAAACCTATCCATTTTATTCATGATAATTTTTAAATTATTCGAGCATGGATCACTACATGCAGCACACAAACTTAATAGGTAGTGTTAGTAATGAAGACATACTACATTACTTAATATAAAAATTGCTTTTAAATTCGAACCTACAGAAAATAAGATAAAATGGAATTATAAAAATGTATATGGAATACAAACGTACTTAATTAAACTAAATATAATTTAACATCTAGACAGTATTTTCATATCGATACTACAAAATAACTAAAAACTATATTTCAATATGTTCTCAACCAATAATTTTATTCCAACTATTGTTTAGTTTCTTATAATGTTCCTTTTAAGTGATATTAAATTTTATTTTAGTAAAATCAGGTTCAAGCTTAGTTTAATTTACTATACAGGAAACTAAACACATACACAATAATTACAACTTTAAATGGAATGGAAACAAATTTAAAGTAAATCATTAGACAAAACTAACCATAATGAAGATTTAAAAAATATAGATTTGTAGCAAGATAATTAAGAAATTCCGATGCAATTGTATAAAAATGTAATATTTAACTGCCAACCAATACGGCAACTAAACATATTGAGTTATCTGAAGTAAGACAGAAAATTACTATATAGGTAAATTTCACTTCGTCGAGAAAAGTGCTCAATCCAGACGCTTTTATTGTCCATTTCTAATTAAAACTACTAGCCAGTATGAGCTATATAATTTAATAACAATTATTCATACATCTTAAAATTATTCAATTTACAGTGACGTTATCATGTTAATTCCATAATGAAATTTAAGTATGAAATTATAAAAATTAAATTTCATACTTATGATCATTAGTTACAGATGAAAACGCAGATAATTTTCATAAAATAATTTATAGCAAACCATTAAATAAGAAATATGTTTATCTATAGTCCTATTCATTAAATTTGCAATAACATTATTTTAATTAGTGAAGTTATTTTAGAATACATATACATTTGTTTAATTCAAATTACTTATGTTTTTATAAACTTAAATATTTGATAAACTTGCTTCATTAATAATTTTTCAAAATTTATTTTTGAGTAAAGGTACAGAATGTGAAAACTAAAGACTTCTCGCGAAGAAAATTACTACTAACATTGTATATTTTGTTTGAAGAGACTTGCCAAATACTTGGCTTCATATAAAATATTGCACATGAAGTTAACCTAATGCAAAATTAACAGTGTTCCCTTTTCCATGGATGGGATTAGATAGGGTCTGTTTTTATTGATATCAAACTTGTTAAAAAAAATAACAGCATCTGTACCTTATCAATTTAACGCTGACTTTTTTATAGTTAAATAAAATCCATATTTGTAATAATTTTATCGGTATGATTTCAGTGAAAGTAAAAGAATAACTCACAAATTAATATATCTCTTTTGAGTATACAATAACCATATTAATTATATAATAGTATCTCATCGCATTGAAATAAATCGACGGCCACCAGCATTATCAACGTTATTCATTTGTTTGAGTGTTCCAGTGCTGTAACTCAAGGGCTCCCAAACATTTTAGACCAAATGAGCCCTTGAACCAGAAAAAAATCCTTCTGGAGCCCTCATAAAATGTTTACACTAATATTATGAACATTCTGTCAATTAATACAGTTCAATTTTTCAAGTATAAAATATACAACAAACAGAAAACATCAAATGTTATGGCTGCACTTTGGCAAATATCCTTTATTCAAATGTAAAAAAATAGTCCAATCCTAATTACTGATGATATTCTTTAGTGTGAAAAACAATTTAAAATATTCTAAAACTGCCTCATTGAACTTGAATTAACTATGGCGGGGCCCAAGGGCTCCACGAAACAAAGTTTGAAAACTTCTGCTGCAACTTAACAAAACTATTTTAACATAATTTTTTGTTAAGTTACTGGTTTTTTATCATTACTTACAACCTACCACCCTTTAGGGTATACGCTGAATTACTAAGTTAATGGTTTTATCTATTAGGAAGGCTATATTTATAGGAATTGTACCAAAATTTGCGTTGAAGACGAGTGTAAAACCATTAAAAAAACCTACCATCAGTACACTAAACCAAGATTCGAACCTCGATCTCCCCGTCATCGGCAGTCTAGTCTACTGTGAAAGTAGCTCCTTAGACCGTGCGGCCACCGACGTGGCTGTGTTAATAGTTTACGTATGGATAAACTATATTCCAAAGTAAAAGTAAAGATAAAGCGGAAAACTGACTTGTGCACATTTTTGAATACTCTATTGACTTTGCTTAATATTTGCCAAAAAGTGAGCAACAATAATAATACTTAGCAGCTGTCGAAATGATTCGCGTATGTTCAAAGTTATTGCAGTACACTTGATTAAGTGGATATGGTCCAATTTCATAGGAAGGGGATTTTAAAAAAAACCTTTTTTTGCGGTCAACTATAACATTTCATTATATTATAAGCGATATTTTATAGGTATTGATAATTCAATCAAAATTGACAGCTTCAGATCATATAAAGTGACGTATAAATACGTGAAAGTAGATCTATTAACTTTTCTATATATCATATAAGGAAGGTCCTTCCTATGAAAATTGAATTGTAGTAATCACTTATCAAGTAATATAATAATACTTAGCACCGCGTCTTAATACCCGATCCGGTTATACGCTTAAGTACTAATTACGCTAATGGATTAGGAATTAGAACGGTTGAATATAGAGTAAGTGAGACGGCATTTGCATGGAGGGAGAGTAAAAAAAACACATTTAAGACAAACCACCACAAGTTCCCTTGAGCGAGATTCGAACCTCTATATCCCCGTCCTCGGCAGTCTAGCTAAACTATAAACTAGCGCGTTAGCTAACTACGCCACCGAGGCGGGTCACTTCTCAATTTAGGTGGACATAAAAACACGTGATCGGAAAACAAAATGGTTTATAAAACATAAATTCCGTTTAAAATGTACTGTTTTTACTAGCAAGTAGTTAAAATTACCTAATAAAGGCAATTACTTATTCTCAACAGTGGTGCAACTGAGGTCACTCTATTGAACAGTCTCAAAATCAAGAAAAAACTCGTTAGACAGGGGAAGTTTCAAAGAACTCCATCATTCCACATTGGCAAACTATATAATTTACACGATAAATAATTTACTGGCAGAATCGTGCACGCTCTAGCTTACTTGATTTATTGATAGTCTGGAGTTTGATCTCCAGCCGAATAAATAGGTTTTTTTCCTCTCGAAATTTTAACTCATACCTTCTCTATAATTAAATACTTGTCCATTCCCTTTAAATTCATCACCATAATCCCGGTCCTTTTGCTATATTTTATTATTTAATTTTGCAAACGATCCACTAAGGTGTACACTGTACACATAAAAAAACTTTTCGTTTTTTAAAACCCATCACATAGGTGGCCTAGTGGTCTAAGTTATTAAAGTTGTGTTTAGCTTACTTTTCTTTAGAAGAAAGGTCGGGACTCGAATCCTGGTTGAGTATATTGAGTATGGTTTTCAAGGTATGAGTCTCACTATTGTGATCCCACCCATGCTCTCTTCTCACTGATGAAGGTGCCTTTCATCAAAGTTACTGGTTTTTTGGGGGGTAAGAGCATCTAAGACTCATTCATTGCCAACTCGAGGTTAACACCCATCTAAGGGAAGTTACAGCCTTTCACGGCGGCGTTGGCGTGGGCGTAACTACAAACTTTAGAAAGGGGGGGGGGGTCTTTCAAATACATTAGGGTGGGTGCTGATATTTGGCTGTCTTATGTGACATTTAAAAACAAATCCAATAATTTACAAAACAGAAGACAAAAAACTTGGTTTACACGAATAAATTGTTTTGCTTCAAAATTTAGGAATAATTGAAGAAAATCTTCATTTTCTAAGTGTCAATCAAAAGTTCTTATTTGTTATTAATGAAAATGTTCTGAATATGTGAACGCACTGCCATGTCTCAGTAAGGCAATAGGCTTCGGTGCAATGGCGTGTAAAGTAAGTGTCTCAGCAGGAGTAGCACTTGACGAGCCCCACTTCGTCGCAGTTCATGCACTTGAGCGCCACGAACTCTGCGGTGAAGTCGTTGCGGTGCACGGATTTCTTGCTGCCGTTACAGACGGCGCAAGGTAGGAGCCGGTACCCGCCACAAACCCTGCACTCCGAGCAGGCGTCAGCGCTCTGAAAACAACAAACCCATATTTTGTAACGACATTCTTTAACGAACACTTTCTAACATAGAGGTTGTCCAGATATTTAAAACGTAAAGCAGCCACTTCGGTGGCAGAATTGTATAACGCGCTACTTTCGCAGTATATTAGACTGCCAATGAGGGGATATCAAGGTTTGAATCTCTCTGTTGGGTGTACTGAGGATGGTTTTTCCAATCTCCCTCCACGCAAATTCGGTTAAAAGTCCTATAAATGTAACCTTCTTAATGCCTAAACCCAAGGATGTAATTATTATATAAGAGTATAACTCGAACGAGTAGTAATGTGCGCTGTTAAAAAAAAAGTTTAAAGATTTCCTTTCGACGGTAATTCCCAAAGTTCTACATAACCAATTTTTATAACTAAAAAAATTAATAAAATTACCAAAGGGCGAGATTTTAAATATTTTTTAAAACTTGAAACGATCTCTTATGACAATAAGTCCTGGAGTTTTACCCAACATATTTTTTTAAATTAAATCTAATACACCAAGGATGCGCCAAAAAAAAATAATATTTAAAATATTTGGGGAGGGGGGAGGAGAAGATTTTTAATCTATATAGTTTATACATGAAACGATTCCTTTAGATAATAGTTCTTGGAGTTCTACGCGATAGATTAAAATAAAATTGAAGCTTATACTCTTGAGTGTGTGTCCAATAATTTCAAATTTTTAAAAAAATCAGAAGGGAGGGGGTGTTTAATGTCTATATTTAAAACAAAGAATGATATATTTCAACAATGTTTATCGAATTTCAAACCATAAGTTGTTTTTTTAAATGAATGCTTATATATAGCCTTACAGTATGGACACGGACTAAGGATGCGCCTACAAAAGTTTGATAAGTAATATATTCAAAAGGGGGGGGGAAAAGTTTTAAGAGGTGAGTAAAATTATAGTTGGAATATATATTCTACTTATATTTATTTAATTTCTGATTAATAATTTTTAAGCACCACATTTTACTACGCAGTCGGATTACACGCTTATATACTGATTATGCTAATGGTTAGGGATGAGAGGCCGAAATTGGAGGAATTGTATCCGCATTTGCACGGAGAACTAGAGGGCACCAATTAGGGATAAAACCCTCAGTACACCCGATTGAGATTTGAACCACGATATCCCTGTCATCGGCAGTCTAGTCTACTGCGAAAGTAGCGCCTTAGACCATGCGGCCACCGAAGCGGGTAGAGGCTCCTGTTAAGGGGGAAGTCCCATCAAATATCTCAAAAACGTGTACTACTAACCTCCTTAAATCTGATGGTATTTATTATTTAATAGGTTTGTACAATTTTCTCCTATTAAAATAAAGGTTCTTTGTTTCAACAAAATTAATTTTATTTCTGTAAATCCAACCATTAAAAAGATATAGATTATTGAATTTCAACTTTTTTAAATAATTTTTATGAATTTTCTTCCATGATTACGCCCAAAATACTTTTTCAAAAAGTTGATGTCTTTGTTTTCAAAAAGATTGTTTCTTTGGCAATTTCCTGGATATTATAGAATTTAAAAAAATTAAGATATGTTTTCTAATTATTAATTTGAACAAGGGTCGTATTTTAAAAAAACTATATTTATTAATTAAAAATAATCTTAGGAAAATAGGTAAACCATTATTATTTAACCCCTTCCATATTTTAATACCTTTTCACCTGAACAGTTTTCTGAAACAGCACATCAAGTGTTGTATTTTTTAAAAGAGAATAACGTTGATTATCAATTTGAGTCCACTGGCCGGTTGCTGTGCGTGTCTCTTGAAGCCATTTGCTCCGACGCTCAACGAACACTTGGTATTATTTTATATATTTAGTACATGTGTGAATAGGTTTTTTCTTCTGTGTTAATATATTTGTGATAGGTTCAAACAAATTTAGCAAGTATCACTAAGAAAACTAGTTTGAGACTTCTGTGCAGGGGGTCCGGGGTTTAATCCTCGGTCCCGGCAGAGATTTATCTGATTGCCAAACCCTTCCTTCACCTCTGACAAGACATGTGTTAATCACAACTTGTGAATTTGTGGAATGCAATAATAATAATAATAATAATTATTATTATTATTATTATTATTATTATTATTATTATTATTATTTATTATTATTATTATTATTATTATTATTATTATTATTATTATTAGCCCCGCGTCTTACTACACACTTGTGATTTTTAGATAAAATGGAGGACCTAAAGTTTAACGTGGGATCCGAACCACGGTGGAGGTCTGGCATTCTACACATTCACAAGTTATGATTAATACATGCCTTGTCAGAGGTGAAGGAAGGGTTTGGCAAGGAGATAAATTTGTTCCGGGACCGAGGATTGAACCCCGAACCCTCGACATAGAACTCTGACACCTTACCTCTAGACAGCCACATCACCCAATAATAATGCTAATGATAATAGAAATAATAATAATAATTTAAATAAAATAATGCCCATGGGGAACAAAAAAAAAACACCACCATCTAAAGTGAAGAAAATAAAGTTTTGGGGTAAAAATTTGAAACAAAACTCTAAACAAATAAATGAAATAGCTATTCCTCGGTAAGTGTTAGAATTTAAATTCGATCTATATCGAATATGAAACCGGTATTTAGATTAGCTAACAATAAATACGACTTCACTCCTAATGGTTTAATAATAATAAACAAATGTTTTCTCATTCATAACTCTGCATTAGAAATATTAATAGTTTATTTCATACAACGTAGTAACTATTAAGTTTGTAAGAAAATGTTTTCATATATCACAACACTAATAAATATTTTAAAGAGATATTTTATCTGACCATTATTCAATGGATCTGAATCGGTGGGTGCGTGAGGTAAGTTTCAGGATCATGTTTGGTTTGCTCGTAGCTGGAAGTTCTGGGTTCAAATCTCAGCCACGTGGACCGAGGGCTGTTCTTCCCCGAGTGTTTATCCACGCTTCCTTCACGCAAATGTGGATACGTTTACTATAAATGTATATTTTCCTTAACTCTATTCCGTTATTATAATTAAAATGTGTACAAAACAGATAGTAAGCAGGGCCGGATTAATGACAATATTTGGCTTGATGTTAAATGTCTTAGTTTGATATCACTTGAATTTTTATGGCGTGGGTAAGGAACGGGCCAAACTACTAGTTTTATTTACTTGTTGTATTTAACGTGTGCTTTCTGAACCAACTGATTATATAAGCACACGAGAATTTCTGTGAGTGAGATTGAAAGGGCCTAACAATTTTGCCGGGAAAAGTATTTTTACAAACCTTATAGAGTTATCTTACATACCACAATCGACATGGGACCGATGACTTTACTTTCTCTCCAAAAGAAGTTATACACTGTCTTTTTTTTTTATCACCCGAAAGAAATCCTTCGACCCCGGCGGGGTTTTAACCCACGAACACCGGGTCTTGAGGTAAGCACTTTTTTACAAGACCAGTGAAGTCAACAAAACTGCTAGCATTATTATATGATTGAATGCTAAAGTATAAAGATAGCGCCACAAACACACAACCAAATATTGTTCGAGAATAGGAATAACAATCTCAACTAAAATTATATATGGCTGTACTAGTGAGCACGTAAACTAAAGGCAAAACACATTTAGTCTAGCCTACTGGCAACGGGGAGATCGGGGTTCAAATTTAGCCGGTCATTCTCGAGGTATATTTTCTAAATTTTATCCTTTTATTTCTGTATGCAAGTACAGGTACATTTCACCTACATTCTACCTTCATCACCCCTATCCTATTAACGGGAGTAAATGTGTATAGTCCGAACGGCTAGTAAGGCAATGAGTTAACAATTAATTCGGAGAACGTCGAGCAGGGCTTTATCTAGGATGTTGTGCTAGTTATAAAATCCAGGGAAAACCTTACTAAAATGCCAAATGTCTATTGGTGCTAACTTGTATAATTTAAAAAAAAATCTGAATATTATTCTTTTCATTTCAAAAAAATAGCTTTCCATGCATCAACACATTGAGGAGCTTTGAGCGTAAAATCACCATTTCTCTCTTGATTAGAAAATATGTCAAATAAATAATTTCAATAGATATATTGTGATTGTTTATTTATAAGACATTCTTAAATATTTTATTTTAAAAACTATAATCTCATTGGGTAAATAAATATATTTATGGTGATTTAAAAACGTAAACTAAATATTAGAGATAGTGTTAAAGGGAATTTAATTAGTGAAGAATATTTTTTTAAATAATGGCTGTTTCCATAAGCTAAGTAATTTTTTTAGTAGTACATTGACTTAGTGTAAATATTTATGACTAATTACCCTTTTTAATTTATAATTTTACCGTTATTATTTTAACCGTGCACTCAGCCCTCTGTCTGTTAGTGCTGGCCACACTATCTGGGAGAAATCACATGTCCTAGGAAAGTTGTATCGGTTCGGTTAATTTCTCGTTGCTTTCCGCATTAGATAACTACGTGCTAGTTAGAAAGAGCTTACCAATTTTGCCTGAAAGTTATTTTCACATATTTCCAGGGTTATTTTACATGCTACAATCGACGTGGGACCAACGGCCTTACTTCTCCTCCAAAGGAAGTTGTACTACTGATTTTTATCAATCTTAAAGAAAAATCCGTCGACCCCAGCTGGGTTTGAACCCATGAACATTGGGCCCTGAGGCGAACACTTTACCCCAAGATGACCAAGGTCCACTATACTTCTTCATAAAGATAAATTATTTAGAATATTTACTTTTGGATTGAAATTCTGAACTAAATTCTATCGAATCCAAATCTAGTTTCTATTAAATTTCGAGTTATATTTGAATATTTCAAGATTAACCACTACTCGCACCGTAACAATAGTGATACTAATGTTAAGCCGTCGTGAAACTTACAAATTTCGAATCTTAATCGTTCTAAAATTTGTATTCGGAATTTGAATCGATTACGAACTCTCACAAGATTAAGATTCAAAATTTTTAAACTTCGCACAGGTATAACATTCTTATTATTATCATCGTCACAGTGCAAATAGTGGTTATTATCCAAGGACGCAGAGAAGGAATTATTTCTTTGTCTATGGCCAAGGATAATTGAAGAAATTTGTTTAAAAAAATCCTCCATCATTCGAACAAGTCTCCATGGCTTATTTGACAGGACTGTACTCTTTTATGTCTTGGTATTGCACGATGTATCTAGCTCTACACAGGCGCTCAAACATAACTGGTTTTCGTGGAAAACCTCAAAGAATTTCAAGCCTGTGAGCGAATGTCGAAATATCGACTCTCCCCTTCACCCCCCCCTCCCTCTGCGACTCCCCCCTCTCTCTCTTTACTCAAGTCTTGCGCTCCATTCTTGCTAGTGGCTTACGTAACATCTTTCAACAATAACCGGGTCAGCAATGAATGAATTTGTAAGTGTGAGGTCCGACACCTTAACCCAGTCGGTAGCGTGTCTGTATACTGAGCTAAGGCTCCCTAGTTCAATTCCTGACATGTTCGAAAAATTTATCATAGATAAAATGTGGAGTCATCCTTTCACAGTGATGAATTAACGGCTGGGCCTGGATGTTGTGTCTGTTCTAGATCTTAGTTAATTAACAAGTCGTGTACTGGTAGGCCTATATAAGCAGTCAGTTTGGAAAGTGCACGTTAAATACTTCAAATAGATTAAATTAAAAATGTGAGTGTGAGAGGAAGGGTATTGTAGTGAAAAAGAGGGAAAGGGAAAGGGAAGGGGAAAAAGAAAAAGGTGTGGGTACACACATAAAAACAAATAATTTTAAATTTATAAAATATTGTCTAACAAATAGGTAGAGCCTAAAAACTACTGTCCAATTTTCACAGGATTTTTTTTAACAAATACAAACTTTTTTGTTTTCAATATTGTTAACGTTTTCCTTGATTATTAGTGTTATATTATACGTATTGATAATATCTATCAATTGACGTAAGAATGAGTGAAAGTACATCTAGTAGCTTTTCAATCTATGGTTTTATGAAAATTATTGGACTGTACATATCTAAGGGTCTCTTTTTTTTATATAATTGCTCGGTTCAGTTCAGTTCGTATACTTAAGATATCCTCTTGACCTTAAAATAATAGAAATCGAAAATCTATATACACAACACCGGTGGGAATTAGGGCAAAGCTTTGGTCGAGTTTTGTCAGATTTTGCTAGTTAGAATCCTACCATAAGCCTTACTATACTTATATATTATTTTATAAATTTATTTCCACTCACTCGACGTAAATGAGAGTACAGATCCTTTAAATTATACCAATCATACCTTTCTAACACCTTACGCCAACTGGACAAATATGCTAATAGCCTGGTTCAATAGCTAGACGCGTAGCATGGACATGTGTAAATCTATTAAATTCGTATGAAATATGTGCCTTCTAAAAAAAACACTAAAATACTACGGTTAAATAACGTTGAGTGTTTCCATACTTTTTTTTTTCACTTAGTTCTCAAACATAGAATATTTATGTAAGCACTCTGATACAGAATATTTATTAATATACTCTCATATATTATAACTTTTTAATGTTGTTCTCTTTAATGTATGTTCTTCAACAATTTTATACGTTGAAGGTCAGGAAAATGAGGAGATACTAAGTTATTAGGGTGAACATTAAACAAATTAAATGGGAGTAAAAAAACCCCGTTCTTCAAACCAGTCATCAACTATTTTCTGCTAGGTTACATTTTTTATATTAAAATACTAGTTTTCTTGAGAAAGTGTTAAATTGACACAAGATTTACACACTCATCAGCATAGAACAAGGTACCTTGAGTCGATCGGTAGTATGTCTGTCTACTTAGTTGACAGTCACGGATTATATTCTCGGCAGGCTATCAAAGAATGTCTCATAGGGGGAATATAGTTGTGGTTACCATTTTAACAGCGAGAGATTGACGTCCATAAAATTGGGTGTTGTATTTTTTTTTCTTCACAAAATTAAGTTAACTTGTAACTTGATTTATTAGGTTGATTCAGAAAGTGCATGTCAAATAAATAAATATAGTACGGTGTACCGCAAAGACTTTCTCGCTCCTTTATCTAAATCATGCTAATGACTAGGAAACTATATTTGAAACAAAGAGGGGAAAACAATAGCATCGCATTCCACAATAAAGTAAACATGAAGTTACTGAAACATAGTCTATTATTTGTTCTGTGCATTGGAAACTCATTTCCCAAAGCACTATCAAAAAAAGGGTATTTTACTGTAACTTGGAAAATATTTATGTTATTAAATATTCTTTCACATAAAAGTATTTATTTTTAAGAAGCCTACAACTTTGTAGGATAAATTATTTCGTATCTCCAAGAGGGAAGAAGATATGATCCAATTAGAAATTTCCACTTTGTAAAGTACCCTCAATGGCATTTTAATGGGAAAATGAGACTCGCTATTTTGTTTGTGATGCTAAACCTTGTCTTAGATACGAATATTAATCAAAACTGTTAGATCCGATTTTGATAAAATAGTTTTGATATCACTTTTTGCCCTTAAGTAAACTACCCTAAATTCTAGGGCTGAATAGATATTAATTCCATAAATACCTCTGGGGAGCCTTAAGTAAACTTTAAGTACCAAGAGTGACCTGACGGTATAGGGGTAAGGTGTTAGACTTCTGTGTTGGGGGTCCAAGGTTCAATGCTTGGTCCCGACACAGATTTATCTGATAGCCAAACCCTTCAGTCACCTCTGACAAGACGTGTATTAATCACCACTTGTGAATATGTGGAATGCCAGGGCCTCCACCGTGGTTCGGATTCCACGTTAAACTGTAGGTCCTCCATTTCATCTCACAATCATCTTATCGTTACACATTAGCGTAAGTGCGTATAACTCGAACGGCTAGTAAGATGTGGTGCTAATAATAATAATAATAATAATAATAATATTATTAAGTACCAATCTTTTGCCTGATTGGTAAAATGGTTTTGGCTCCTAGTCCTCATAAGACAGATGGCAATACAAAAACAATTTTTTCGAGTTTAAGGGGTCATGAAACGTCAGCATCCATCAAAATATTAAATTCGATTTTTTTGACGATCACAATACTCTTCCTCAGTAGGAAGGTTCGGGAGAAAGTAAAAACAAGAAGAGGGAAACATTAAACTTTTTTTTAGCACTGCATCTTACTACCCGTTTGGATCATACGCCTAATATCAAACATTAAGCGTCAATCCCAAGTGTCAGAAATAAATGTATATTTTTTGTGACATCGAGTTTTCTAAAACTGTTTGTTTTTTTACATCCATTACTTTTTCCAGCCTGTGGCCTAGGTTAGTTTTTTATTCAAGCCATATATTTTCTACTACCACCTTGCTAGGCTTGTCGTAGCTTCATATGCCTTATAACCTAGCTTAATATTGGGGCAGGGACAAAATACAGGCACACGGCTGTAAATTATTTATCAACGTGATAGGGTAGACCCATATTTTATATGATAAATTTTTCGGCTATACCGGGAATCGAGCCACGGACCCTTAACTCAGTAGACATTCACGCTACTGACTTAGCTAATATGTCAGATTTGTTTTTTTAATTCTTGTATTAAATTATATTATGAACCAATTTTAATCTAACCAAATTCCTAAACTTGTAGTCGATTTAGAGGACACGGGAATTCACTTTTTTGTCAAATAAACTGTTTGTAGTTTTATTTTTCATCTATTAACATATTTTGTGACAGTTAATATAGTTTCTTAAAAAAATCATGTGAACACTAACGTTTTATAATGGTGTCTTTAAATAGTTATCGTTACTATCGTAATTTAACTTTCTTGAATACATATTTTTTTAGCACCGCTTCTTACTACCTGTTCAGGTCATACGCATATGTACTAATTACGCTATTGGTTTTAGGGATGAGGATGGTTATATTTAAAGGTAGAATACATTTGCGTAAAGGGAAAGTGGAAAACCATTTTGGAAAAACCACCGTCAGTACACTCGACTAAGATTCGAACCTCGATACCTCCGTCATCAGCAGTTTAGTCTACTGCGAGACTAGCACTTCAGACCATACGGCCACCGAAGCGGATTTGAATACATTTAAATCAAAATAGAAGTTTTGATCTAATTAATTAAGTATTTATATTTGAATGAATAAGCTTTCCTTCACAAAGATTGTTTATCTCAAATCTGTGGCGAACATCACACTCTAATTGGAAGAGTTCACTCTTTTTAATGTCTTACTTTCACTATTGAATTTCAACTAATTATTTGTGTCAGCTCCGTCGTCCACTTGAACTTACTCTGAAAGGTTTTAGAATCCTTCTCAGCTCTCCGGACTCGTTCAGTTTTTCGATAGTCTCTCCATCCTGCGAACAAACAAGAACACCCAAAAAAGACGATAAGTAATTGTTGGAAGTTTCAAACTTGACGACGCAGGATTAATGACTATCACAATCTTGGCAGGGAAAGCTCCTTTCTTTCGTCCTGTTTCCCCTGTCCTCCCTTCCAGTCAGAGGGGAATTGTCATAAATAAAAATATACACAATAAACCTAAAATACAACTAAGCACAAACTTATATTAATTCAATTATAACAAATTTTATTTTGTTATTTCAGCAATTCCCTTTGCTACCCCTAAAAAGGCGCATGCTTTATTTTAGAAGTATATTTAACACAAGCGTAATTAATGACTTAACACCCACTCCAGTGGACGCATGGTCTAAGGCGTCTCTGCCAATAATATACTAGACTGCCAATGATAGGGAGACCGAGGTTTGATCCCGGTCAGGTGTACCGAGCATTGATTTTCTTCTCTACCTCTACGCAAATGCAACCTTCCTAATCCCTAACACATTAGAGTAATTGATGCATAGGCGTATACCCCTAACGGGTAGTAAGACGTGGTGCTAAGAAAATTAATTACCTAATGCAAGTGATAGGAAGGAGAAGGAAATACAACTCGCATTAGAGTGGAGAGAGGATATATAGACCACTATAACATTCAAATGTGAGAAACCACCACATGAGTTTACCCGGATGTGAATCGAACCTTGACCTTCCAGACAGAGCAATCCGGTCAGTCACGAGAATGATACCTTAAAACTAATGACCCGGAAAATTTAATTTGAAATGGTAGGCCTACCCTAATAAATTTTAATAAGAAAGAAATACGATATTCTAAGTACAATTTTTTTTAATTAGCACACTTTAGTTTCAAGATGAGTGATTTATATCGTAGGATCAGCATTTAAATACAAGAAAACGGTTTATTAAGTGGTAAAACAGTTAATAAGTGGTAACATGGTTTATTAAGTGGTAAAAGAGAAAAAAATCTATCTTCTCAAAATTCGGTTAAACGATTTAGATTAAAATTAATATCTTCATATATTGTCAATTTTTATCATTAAGTAATAAAATGGGAATTCTTATTTCCCGATAAAAATGGCTGAGGCTACTTTATATTGAAGAAAATCACCAGTTTAGATATCTTTGCACCTCTTTGAAATACGAAATATATCTGATCATTGCAAAGTTGTACTAATAAAAATTAAAAATAAACCTTCAATTAAAATATATATTTTTTTAAACTTATAGTTCATGAAATATTGTCTGATATATAGTTTTTAAATTGAAGTCTGGGAAGTTTATTGTTTTGTTCTTTGGTGAACAGAAATGTAAAATTTTTTTCAGGGTGTTTCTGTAGCAGTGTATAATATTCCACTTACGCTCTTTAATGGAATGTTTCTGCAACAATTTATATATTATTATTATTATTATTAGCACCGCGTCTTACTACCCGTTCGGGTTATACGCACTTTCGCTAATGTGTAAGGATAGGGTAATTTTGAGATGAAATGGAGGACCTACAGCTTAACGTGGAATCTGAACCTCGGTGGAGGCCTGGCATTCCCCACATTCACAAGATGTCTTGTCAGAGGTGAAGGAAGGGTTTGGTAATCAGATAATAATCTGTGCCGGGACCGAGGATTGAACCCCGGCCGCCAGCAAAGAAGTCTGACACCTTACCCCTAGACCGCCAGGTCACCGCAAGTATATGATATAATTTCACATATTCTCGCACTTAACCATTTATTTCAAAATAATGTTCTAGCCTCCATTTATTAAGAGGATGTGAAAATACATATATTTAATGAACACCCCCTCCCCCTAAGATCGGAATACTAGTTATAAAATAAAATTTAAAGGTAGTGAAGTTTTGAAAATAGCTTTGAAGAGCAAAAATTAAATTGTTAAAATAAAATTGATATCTTTTCATTATTAGACAAATGATTTACAAAAATTTATACGTTTTTTTTCGGTAAAGTTTATTAAAATAATTATCACATCTTCATATTTTATTTTGTTTACACAATTCATTTTGAATTGGGGATGGGGGTTTAGACTGGAATGCAAAAAAAACACTATAGTATTATGTTATGTTTTATTTGTTTTAATCCATTTCTATGTATTTTTAGTCCACCTTAGCTCAGTTAATAGCTTGCCTGGCTACTAAGTTGATGGTCCCGGGTTCAATTCCCTACATGGCCCAAAAAAATTATCATTGGTGAAATGTGGGTTTCCCCTCTCACAGTAATGAATTCATGTCAGGGGGGCTGGATGTTATATTTTCTCCATAATTAAATTAGTTTTAAAGTTGTGTACTGATGTAATCAGTCGGTTCAAAAAGTGCACGTTTAAATACTTCAAATAAATAAAATATGAAATAAAATTATATTTACTATCGTGAACAAATAACCACACATAAAAATACACGTACAGAAATAAGCAACAAAAACAAATTTTAGAATTTTACTAGTTTTGGATTGGTAGGGGTAGATAAGGAAAGGGAGGGAGAGGGTAACATATACGGAAATGGTTCACCTGCATTAAATCTTTCACTTAAAGCAACATCAATGTTAGTATTCATCTTGTATGTCAGGACAAAGGCTTAATTTTGTCTGCTAGAAATTTCCAGAAAAGACCTTGAATGCTATTTGAACACCCAAGTTGTTATAAATAATAAACAAAATGATAATGTATGGTAAGATTACCTTATATAGATTACGAAACAACACAATTTGCTTTGCCACTCCCCCACCCTCCTTCCACCCACCCTTCTATCCAACTCCCCTTTGAAACGTGTGTTGTTTTCAAGGTTCGTATATATAAGGTATATACAAACCTACTCGGGACATGACTTGTTTATTAATTAGCTTACCCACGCCAAGGTAGTAAAGAAAGATTTCACGTGCTTGGTTGTTGCGTATAGCTTGAATTTCTTACGAATGAACATTTGAAACAGCGTTTAGAAAATATATACTTTATTATTTTTTAACATTGAATGCAATTTTAAGTATATTATAAGTGTTATTTTTCAAGTGGGTCAATCTCGTTGGTAAAGTGGTCGCTTCATAACCCGATTTTTTTTAGCACCGTGTCTTACTATCCGTTGGGTTTATACGCTTCTAATTATGCTATTGGGTTAGGAATTGAGAAGGTTGAATTTAAAGGAAGTGAACCCACATTTGCATGATGGAAGAGTGAAAAGCCATTTAGTAAAAACCACCCCCAGTTTACCCAACCGAGATATGAACCTTGATCTCCCCATCCTTGGCAGTCCAGCTCAACACGAAACTAGCACATTCCCTTCTTTGGGTTTGCCAGTAAATACTCTGAACACGGTTCTAGATTCTCCCATCCACGTTGCATGTCCTGCCTAGAGTATTATTATTATTATTTATCACCACTTCTTACTACCCGTTCGGGCTGTACGCTTAAGTACTAATTACGCTGATGTGTTTGGAATAGGGAAGGTTGAATTTAGAGGAAGTGAAGCCACATTGGCGTGTAGGAAGAGTAGAATTATTATTATTATTATTATTATTATTAGCACCACGTCTTACTACCCGTTCGGGTTATACGCACTTATGCTAATGTGTAATGGTAGGGTGATTGTGAGATGAAAATGGAGGACCTACAGTTTAACGTGGAATCCGAACCACGGTGGAGGCCTGGCATTCCTCACATTCACAAGATGTATTGTCAGAGGTGAAGGAAGGGTTTGGTAATCAGATAAATTTATGCCGGGACCGAGGATTGAACCCCGGCCGCCAGCATAGAAGTCTGACACCTTACCCCTAGACCACCAGGTCACCTAAGAGTAGAAAACCATTTAAGAAACGCCACCCCCATTTCATCCGACCGAGATTCGAACCTCGATTTTCCTCGGCAGTCTAGCTCAACACGATACCAACCCGTTAGCTAACTACACCACTGAGGCCGGTTGCCCATAGTAATCTACTAGACTTGATTATCCTTGTGATGAGTACAGGGTATGTAGCTCATAATTATATAAACTTCTCCACTCCTCAGTAACCTCATCTCTTTTTGAACCAAATTCCTAAGAACCTTGGTTTTGAACTCCAAAAAACAGTCTTCATTTAATTGGATCTTAACACTATAACAAATATTATTTAAGTGTCATTAATGCTCACGTTCTTAATTAATCATAATCTACATACTGATCGAATATCTGATATCGGTAAGGCTATCTCAGTACCATACCAAGGTAGTTTTTTTTTAATGATGTGGTTTTCCACCCTATCTCTAGCTTCCTTATTCCACCCTCTCTTTCACACATAGACCAAGTCGTTAATAACGCTAGCATTTAACGTTTGAAATTTTTAATAAATGACCCGCATCGGTGGTCACACGATCTGAATGTTTAGTTCATTTATATTAATCTGATTGGAAGGTGATGAGACCGGTGTTTGAATCACGGACACATGAACTGTACAGGAGGTGATATTTCCTAAATTGGTTTCCACTTTTTTCTCTACAAAAATATAAGTACATTTCCCCTAAAATTTTATCTTCTTCCTCTCTACCTAGAAGCGTAATACATATATGCGTGCAACCCAAACGGGTTTCAAGAATAGGCGAAAAAAAAAAAATAGCAACTTTAAAAAAAAAAAAATTTTTAAGTTGGGAAAAATTCGATTAAATTGTATGGCTTATATATATATATTACCAACATTGAAAACACTTTTCGAACATTCGATGGGTTTTTTTCAATCATTGTTTTGGTTTTACTGTAAACTATTTATACAAGAGAGATGCCAACATTGATAAATGTGGTTTAGTATTTTATGTTAGTTTCTGAGCTGTAAATATGATGGATAAACTTATAATTTCTGAACTAATTAAAGAACTCTTACTTGACTTGCTATAAGCACAAGCATCCACGAGAATAAATAATTTTTTTCTATTTTGATCGTGTTACAAAATTATTACATTTCTTAATTAGTAGTGTTAATACTTTAAAAAAAAATGACACTAGAACGCCTCACGATCGCATTAAAACTTTTCCTATTCTATAAAGAAAGTGGGACAGAGTTAAACTTATGTGCCTTTGTTATATCAGAAGATTAATTACCTAAATAAAAATATATGGTACGGTGCACTGCACAAACATTCTCACTTCTTTGCCTAAAAATGAAGCCATTTGCTAATGGGGAAAGGATGAGAAAGGAAGCATTTTAGAGGTAATCTACCCGAATTTGCGTGGAAGAATAGTGGAAAACCATTGAGGAAAAACCATCCGCAGCAGACCCGACCGGGATTCGAACTCCAATTTTTTCGTCGCCAGCCCGCCAGTCTAACAAGAGTGACGTATAGATTAGCTAATGAAGCGGGTAGTTAACTTGTTCCTAAATACAAATATTAATTTAAAGCGTTCAACTAGATGTCTCCAATTCTCAATTATTCCCTTATTTTTGTTAGTTTTTTGGAGGAATTCTCTGTGATTTCCCTGTTGTTTTATTTTTAGATACAAACAATAATTATCTGTGTTTTTCCGTTTTAATGTATTCATGCACCACTTTTATAATGTGTCATAAATTTTGACAACTGTAATATAAACATAGTGACCTTGTGTCATTGTTATCTGTTCTGAATTTGTTTTGCGTCTTACCTATTAAATGTATCATGATAGTATGGTCTTAGGGCCAGTTTCATAGTCAAATTTAGTACGCCTCAAGTGCGGCGCTACACTAAGTACATGACGACACCTACCTAAACCAGAATGGAATGGGCCGTTCTCGCATAGGAAACTGGCCCATTCCATTCTGGTCTAGGTAGGTGTCGTCATGAACTTAGTGTAGCGCCGCACTTGAGGCGTACTAAATTTGACTATGAAACTGGCCCTTAGTATGATGTTGACATAGGTCGCCACAGTGGCCTATAGATGCTTTGCCTGTTCTATGGGTCACTGGGGTAACTATGTGGTATTTTCTGGTTCATTCACCTAAACAAACACACACATATGTACACACTGGGTCACACGCACTACTGTGCTCGTAACAGGAACTAGACTTTATAATATGAGTTTCCTGTTCTAGACACACCATATCCTCCACTAAATTCAAACCCGATTAAGTTGAGAGTGATTCTGGACCTTAGCCCATTTGGCATATTCATTCGTGTATTATTTTGTGTATTATTCTCATGTTCTTAAATAAATCTTGATATCGCACTTGTATTGATTTTTGAATGACTAGTTCATCGGGTACCTTAGCACACCGTTTGGTGGTTAGAATAAACTTCGACTTTAGTAGGATTTGAGACAAAAAATATATCAGAAGTAGGGTAAAGTCTTGACAGACTACATTAACTTAACATTAATACCGGAACTAATCGTATGGATTAATTTAGTGACCACCTGTGTTGTCGAATGGTCTGAGCTCCTGGCAAAAGGTCCAGTTGTCCCAGGTTCGATGCAGTGGCGCTTCCAGATTTTTCTGTAAAACAGTTGGTATAGAACGGGGTCAACTCAGCCTCGTGAGGACAATTGAAGAGCTACTTGAATAAAGTCAATAAAACTGAGATTAACAGCTGACGGGCTCGTAGTTCTGACCATAGGACATCCTTTGTCTGCAAATGTTGACACTATATTTTCCAACATAGGGCGGCCACTCGCTCGATATGGCTTGCTTGTGGGCTGATGAAATGTAGTTTTTTTTTGTAGTTTATTACGAGAGGACTACAGTAAAATTATATTTTAAGTTATCACTAATGTAAATAATATTTCTCTTAAAGGAGTAAATTACATTTAATACACACATGAAAAAAGGTAAACTAAAGTAATTATAGATATCCGAAATAAATATATAAGCTACATAAATTATATTATAATGGCAGATAATTGGACATCGCGTGTAAAATAAAAAAAACATTTATCACTGAATATTGTATTTAGTTGATTTTGGTGCTAGCACACTTTATTATTGTGTATAACTAACCAATAAGTTTTTAAACACAAAAAAAAGAAATATAAAATACATTTCATGAATATGTGTTTAATTTCCCCATGGAGAAATTTCAAAGAGTAAACGATATATTGAAAATTATTTCATCTTTCTATTTATTTTCCTTGCAAAATAAATATTTGTTCCTTCGAAACCCTAGGCTTTCATCAGTATATTGTTTTCCATAGTTATGATTGCCTCGTGAATTGAAATATACTGGCCCTTCTTGGAAAAGTTAATAATCTACCAATGATAGGTAGGTTTCACACACGGTTGGTTGATTAAAATAATTCCTTTGATTGTGTTGTGCAAATGCTAACCACTAGCTTTATAAAAACAGTAGGCCTCGCTAATTTTTCTTTGGATTTAAAGTTGAAATATTCCCAAATTTTAGTTTAGCTTCGAAGAAGATATTTATATTTTGTAATCAAGTTAGAAAGAAAATAATTTAACACTATATTTAATAATACATTATATTCTTAGAGAATAGGCATTGCTCACGCGGTTCAAGAAGTCAGTCTCGCAATGCATGTAAAAATACTCATAATACTCGATTTATTGCTTAGAAATTAAAATTAAAATCATTCTAGATGAGCCGTTGAAAGAAAAACTGAGCGGCAGACATATTAAAACAGATAAACAGATCGGAAAAAACATGTAAATACATCGTTCGGCCTAGATTCAAATAAGAGTAGTGTAGAGGAAGGAGAGGCAATGATGATGATGATAATAATATCTATCAAAATTGACAGTTGTATATCACATGACTTGACATATGAATACGTGGAAGTAGGTCTAGTAACTTTTTCAAGCTTTCAAATGTGTCAATTCAAAATAAAATGTATGTCTATTATAAAAGGATAAATTGGACCTACCACTGTCAAGCACGTAAAGGAGATAAATCATTTAAAATTTTCGTGTTTGTAAAGTAAGAATGAAGAAAATTCATATCTTGAAACTCGATTATAAAACTCTTTTTAGGAATCCAAACATTCCCAATTTATTGCCGTTAGAAAGTGTCGTGTCGTGTCGTGTCGTGGAGTATTTCCATGGTAAGTAGAGTTTGTTAAATATGATAATAATATCTATCAAAATTGACAGTTGTATATCACATGACTTGACATATGAATACGTGGAAGTAGGTCTAGTAACTTTTTCAAGCTTTCAAATGTGTCAATTCAAAATAAAATGTATGTCTATTATAAAAGGATAAATTGGACCTACCACTGTCAAGCACGTAAAGGAGATAAATCATTTAAAATTTTCGTGTTTGTAAAGTAAGAATGAAGAAAATTCATATCTTGAAACTCGATTATAAAACTCTTTTTAGGAATCCAAACATTCCCAATTTATTGCCGTTAGAAAGTGTCGTGTCGTGTCGTGTCGTGGAGTATTTCCATGGTAAGTAGAGTTTGTTAAAAAAAAAAGGCACCTGTGATTTATGTTCTCTTCTACTCTAGCCCCATTTGACCAATCATACATAATCTCTACTCTAAACAAACACCTTGTAAGGTAATTTATTTCCGTTGATACTCATTCAATCAGTGTCGTAATGAATGAACAGAAAAATTCACAGATACAATTGAAACAAGTTCTGATTACCTAGGTAATACTCCACACCACACCAATGCCTGGTCCCAAATGATGTAGCTTCTAAAACATAGTAATAATATTGCCAAAGCTGTTATTTATGCTTTCAATGAGGGTTACTCCATCTACAGTAGCCCCATGGCTTCTTTGGTGCTTACTGACAGCTCACAGCTGACTTCTGACAGTCAATATTTAGGTATATACATACATTTTGACCGTCAGAAGTGACAGCTGCTAAACACATCTTTTTTTCAGATCATATGGTTCGGCGTAGGGATACATAATTTGGTCTGGTAACTTTTCAAAGCTATCAGCCAGCACCAAAGAAGCCATGGGGCCACTGTAGATATCATATGAGTGAAGAATGACCCTGAACACGGGAAGATTCCTGGATATCTCAATGGTGTATTAAGTCAAAGGTCCCAGGTTTGATTCCCATGTTCAGGTGTAATTTTTTAATTTTCAGAATATTCTAACATAGTGCTATAGTATATTCAACAAAGGTGAATTGAGTTTATATTACGAGAGGAAAATATGAAACAAAGTTTTTGTTCAATAGTAAAACCGAGCTCTCTTCAGTGAGCTCAACTACCACATTTTCATGATAGATAAAATACATATCTATTTTCCTTCAATTTCAATTTATTTTCTTAAAAATATAAATATTGGCATTTCTATCACAGTTGACCTAAATATGAGCAAAAAACAAAAACAAAAAAAAAACAAGAAAACAGAAAATCAAGTACAAATCCTATCTTAAGATATAATAGAGGAGACAAACTTTATAGATAATTTCTACCACTATTTATTTTTACTATATTTTCAAACAATAACTTCTCAACATATCAGCTACGCTGCGTCTACTGAAACCAAACTGAGAAAGGTGGATTGATACAACCGGAAGTTTGTTCAGCAGATTCGTAGTGTGTTTAATAAAATGTAACGAAGTTGTATCAAGACAGTTGGTCTACACATTTATTTTTATTACTACTAGTATTCATCAGTTTTGAACAAACAATCTTTATCAGCGAACGAATTATAAACCAGTGTAATCCTGGAACTATCTAAACGCTCAATATCTATAATCTAATAATCTAATATAATCTATATCTAAATATATATTATTTCGCTCTGGAGGTGACCTGGTGGTCTAGGGGTAAGGTGTCAGACTTCTGTGCTGGCGGCCGGGATTCGATCCTCGGTCCCGGCATAAATTTATCTGATTACCAAACCCATCCTTCACCTCTGACAAGACATCTTGTGAATGTGGGGAATGCCAGGCCTCCACCGTGGTTCGGATTCCACGTTAAACTGTAGGTCCTCCATTTCATCTCACAATCACCCTACCATTACACATTAGCGTAAGTGCATATAACCCGAACGGGTAGTAAGACGCGGTGCTGCTAATAATAATAATAATAATAATAATAATAATAATTTATCTCTGGAAAAGTATAAGCTCCAATATCACCAAAGATATAACTTTCGGATGTGCAGGGAATTGAATAAGGAATTATTGTCTCTGAAAACAGACGTGTTAGCGATTTAAACTAAGCGTCGTCTAAAGGCTAAGTTTGTAGGATAATTTTATAGGATAAATATACCACTTAAATCAGACATTCTATAAAATACCTAATTTCAGAGTGAAGTCTTACACGCCCAAAATTGATAAAAAAAATTTATCGGCCCGTCTTAATACCAGTTCAGGTAATACGCATAAGGAATAATAATTGTTGATTATGAGGTTATTTTAGCATTGAATTATAATAACTTCAAGTGACATTTAAAGTTATTTATTACAAAGCTTTTAGGACCACTTCGTTTTAATATATATTCACTGAACTTAAAGAATTAAAATATTAAAAGGAAATTAAACCTGTTGAGCGGCATTAAGTATAGGTCAAAGAAGTAAACTCTAGTTTTTAGCGGAATGAACTAGATTAAACTAGTTTCTAATTCATGTTTTTAAATAAATTTATTTTTGATAATTTATTACCTGCTTCGAGGTTTTGAATGGGCTAGGCTGGCTTAAGTCTCGCAATAGACCTAACTTTGTTGACAGGAAGATTGTGGCTTGAACCTTGGTTGAGTGTACAGAGTTTTTTTCTTAAATGGTATTCTATCTCCCTCCACGCAAATACAGGGCACTTCCTCTTCCCTAACACATCAACGTAATTATTACATAATATGTGTACATCTTGAACAAGTGGTGAGACGTGGTGAATTTTTTTTATTAGTACATGTGAGTACATTTGGGAGCATAGTTAATCCATGTGTTTCTAGCAGTGCATCTTACTATTTATATTAATAGAATATATATATGATAAGATATATTTATAATCATTATATTCATATGTTATAAAATATATTACTTGTTATTAACTACGTTTTAGTTATAATTATGTTTATATAAATTAACATATATGATAGTTAAATTCTCGTTATACTATCAATACAATATTTTGTTAAGTAATTTAATCAAAAATAATCTTTATAAAAAATCAAATTTCACAAAAAAAATTACTATTTCAGATAAAGTATAGGCCTATTCTCCCCCCCCCCCTTTTAGATTATATGCTTATGTATTAAGAATGAAGAGGGTAGAAATGATAGAAAACGTATCTACATTTGCGTGGAGAGATAATAGAAAACTAATTAGAAAAAAAAACAGTACACCCATCATCGGCAGTCTAGTCTATTGCAAAAGTGACACTTTAGACCATGTGGCTACTGAAGCTAAAGCTGAAGTTAAAATTATTAAAAAGGTGATTGATTGTTAAGTATAAAAGCAATTTAAGAGTCACCACTATTAGCTTTTTTAAGTCATAAGCCTTATTAAAAACATTTCTGGTATACTTAAGTTGGGATGAGCCCCTGGTACAAAGTATGGAGCAAGTAAAGCATACAGTAGCTCATTTAACTCTGCACGCAACCTTCGTTTCAAAAGTGTTTGATATATATAAAATAAAACTTTTAACTCCTAAGAAGCTTCTGTTAGATAAATATTTTTTATCCATTCCTAAAACTTAGAAAAAAAAGAACTGGGTGAGTTAAAAATATTTTTGCTATCTTTCGCTTTCTATTTAAGATAATATTCACATAACTGGGGTAGAGACAAAGAAGGTACTAGTTAAAAGAAATAATTTCTATATAATCGTGTAAATATAGCAAGTATAAGAAACAAAGGAGACACTTTGTTACGTTTGGCCCGGATTTAAATCCCTGACTTCTGTCACCAGCTAACCACACAAGACCCTTTTCCGCCTGCCAACCGATGCGGGTGACAAACAAATTAGTTCATGTATCATAAACAGGTCTGACATCTTAGAAATAAACAGGCTATGCTCAACTAAAAAAAAACAGTACACCCATCATCGGCAGTCTAGTCTATTGCAAAAGTGACACTTTAGACCATGTGGCTACTGAAGCTAAAGCTGAAGTTAAAATTATTAAAAAGGTGATTGATTGTTAAGTATAAAAGCAATTTAAGAGTCACCACTATTAGCTTTTTTAAGTCATAAGCCTTATTAAAAACATTTCTGGTATACTTAAGTTGGGATGAGCCCCTGGTACAAAGTATGGAGCAAGTAAAGCATACAGTAGCTCATTTAACTCTGCACGCAACCTTCGTTTCAAAAGTGTTTGATATATATAAAATAAAACTTTTAACTCCTAAGAAGCTTCTGTTAGATAAATATTTTTTATCCATTCCTAAAACTTAGAAAAAAAAGAACTGGGTGAGTTAAAAATATTTTTGCTATCTTTCGCTTTCTATTTAAGATAATATTCACATAACTGGGGTAGAGACAAAGAAGGTACTAGTTAAAAGAAATAATTTCTATATAATCGTGTAAATATAGCAAGTATAAGAAACAAAGGAGACACTTTGTTACGTTTGGCCCGGATTTAAATCCCTGACTTCTGTCACCAGCTAACCACACAAGACCCTTTTCCGCCTGCCAACCGATGCGGGTGACAAACAAATTAGTTCATGTATCATAAACAGGTCTGACATCTTAGAAATAAACAGGCTATGCTCAACGGAACACATTAATTAAGTTTTCACTTTTTTTTATTTCACCGTCGTTGTCGGCCTGTTCATTCGTAGTGCCTTTTACAGTTAGATAACGAGGTCGTCGACAGTGGAAAACAATGAATTCCCATTCTAGAAAGGAAGGATTCGGAGCAGACTGCAGATGTGACATTGTGCAAAACCTGTTGCTAAAGCCGGAGACGGCCGGGGAAAATATAATTGAGATTAAGGGCACGCTGGAAATTGAAGAAGCGGCAACGCTGTTAAGATGAGACAATATTTTTTACCAGCTCTCACAGAGACTAGACTTTGATGTATCTGAGACCTTGTGGCAGATACAGCACAGTACTCTAGTTCATGAATCAGACTGTACCTACCTAAATGCCGCCACCTTTTGGATGTAATACATTAATTTAATGTCGTTATACGAGTACAAAGCACACATTTTGGCTAGCTGTGGAGAAATATTACCTCAGGCAGGACATGATTTGGAGCTGAGGAGGTCCCGGGCTGTTAAAAATTGGGACTCCATCATTAAGCAAATCTTTTTCCCCCACTCCCAAACATTTCAACATTATAATTTCTTATTTAATAAATTATACACATAAATAAGGAACTACTGTCATCACAATAAACCAGATTTGTTTTAAACAAGAACTACATATCTCGTTTGTTTTTAATCATAAGGACAGAAAATAATGTCAACTTAGAAAATATTTTTTATTAATAAATTCTTTAATATTTTTAAATAAATGTGTAGAGGCCCCCGAATTTGTGGAGGCCCTGGGACACTAGCCCCTGCCGATCCTCCTTAAATCCACGCTTGAGTTCAGCCTTAGTAATATATATATATTGTTATATTATATAACCAAGGCCCAGAATTTGATCAACAAAAAATTATTTAAAGATAGTAAATATAGTAACACAAAAAATGATAAACTTCACTTTAATTTTTTTTATTTTAATAATACCCAAAAAATGTAAGCGAAAACTTAGAAATAATGCTCATGAATAATAATATACCAAACAACCCTTTTACAAATATAAACTAAACTAGATCAGTATGCAATGAAAAACCCTTAGCAAATAAACTCTTTCATATAATCAAACTTGGGTCATAATTTACAAATATCTACTTCAATAGAAATATGCCTTGTAGAAATAGTGATCTGAAAGCCCCTATTTCCCTTACAGAATTCTATTATATATTAGAATTTTGGTAGGAAGAGGACCTTTCAAGCCTTCCTTCTTACCATGACTGGGGTTTAACTGTTCCCTTCAATTGTAACCCATTCCAACGTAGTTACAAAAACACATTCTGGAGTTTTCATAATTTTTTTTACATATATATTATGAACATTCAATGGCGACAGTTAAATTTTACAACTATAATACAAATGCAAAACATCACATATTTTGGCTGCGCAAATGTCCTTTATTCAAATTTGAAAATAAAATAAATATGGCAATTTTAATTACTGATGCCATTTGATAGTGAGAAAAAGAGTGTAATAAAATTGCTTCATGAAGCCCGAGATAATTATGGTAGGTCAAAATGGCTCCTTGGAGCACAGTTTGAAAAAATAAAGCGTTGGTCTACGTAATCATCAATTTACAGAACATAGCTAAAATCCAAATTATTGCCTAAACGAATATTGAAAATCTTAAAAATATTACCTGAAATATTAAAATGATAAAAAATTACCAATAAATTATTTATAACATATATATTTTCTCCAATAATAGGATTATGAAAACGAAAATTATATAGCTATGTGTGTGTAAAGTAGCAAAAAAAGATGGCAGATAAAAAATCTGGGTCTTTTTTATTATGTTTTTATATTTATTATAACAAAAAGTAATTTATGTTTTAAAACATATGTATGAATATTTTTTTGAATATTATACAGTCGTATACGTTACTTTATATTTTACTGGACCCTTCTCCACCCACCCCCCTCATTATTTCCAACACACATATTGAAGAATCATTATAAACTCTACCATAAAAATGAGTGACTATCGACATTTTTATGAGGAATAAATTAAATTTTCAAAATAAAATATAGCCTATGTTACTTGATGATAATGTAGCTTTATATTGGTGAAAGCATTTTTAAAATCGGTCAAGTGGTTTTTGAGTTTATCCATTACAAACAAAAAAACAAATCTTTCCCCTTTATAATATTAGTGTAGATTATGTCTTGCAGTTTAGTAAACAAACTATAGGATATAATAAGAAGCTAATATACTTCTCAACCTCACAAGAACCTAAGATATTAAGTAGGTAAAAACCATAGACAGCACTGATATAATAATGTCTACTTTATAGTCCCCTGATAGCCTAGGCCATATTGAGGGAATTTAATTTAAATTGGTGGATTCCTCCCCCCCCCCCCCCCC
>CABFOV010002014.1:0-43792 GCA_902141375.1 Timema poppense | reverse complement strand
TATATGTATGTATATGTATGTATATGTATGTATGTATGTATGTATGTATGTATGTATGTATGTATATAATTACAAACTAAAGTTATTTATACTAATATTACTATTTATTTACTAATATTATTAGATAGAAAGTAGCATGTACGCACATTTATAAATGTGTTATTAATTTTTCAGATATAAGCCAAAGATTACACAGAATGTAAATATTTGTGCGTGCCAAGTAAAGTCTTAGTGTACGTATATCCTCTTCAGTGGCCGCATGGTGTAACGTATTACTCTCGTGTTAAGATTAGGCTGCCAATGATGGAGCGATCGAGATTCGTATCTCAGTCGGGTGTCCTGAAGGTAGTTTTTACTATCTCTCTCTCTCTCTCCCTCCACGCAAATTCGGGTATACTTCCTTGAAGATATAGGCGTTCTAATTCCTAAAACTAATAGCTTAATTAGTACAAAAGCTATAAACCAAAAGGATAGTTAGACGGGGTGCTTGAAAAAAAAAAAAGGTATGGCGCACCGAATTCATATTAAATAAATGAAACTGAACTCCGCACGGAATTTCTCTCTCTATTGTTTAAAAATGAAGATGTTTACTCAAAGCTCGTAATATATGTGAAACGAAATAATATTCACTAGCAAATCCAAGCATAAATTGCACTATACTTATGTCCAATATTTTTTGAGTCCCGGTTTTAAATTTTTCATTTTTATTTTTAAAGAATTAATGTCCTCATTTGTATGTTTGGAGCAATAAAAAAGATCAATATTGGGCCCACAAGGGTCAACACTTCGTATTAAAAATTTCGACTTCCAGTTAAAATTTTCAAAATTTTATGAGGTGTTGCAGACCTTCAGGTCATCGCATTGCTATTATATTCCTAATTTATAAATTTTGCCCAATAAAAAATGTAAATATTGACTATTGAGTCTAAAATGAAGATATATAATTTTTGTACAAACATTTATCCTTAGTGATTTAAGGAAAAATAACATACAACTTCTTAGAGACTTATTTGCGCTTTATACTGGAGCCCTTAAAGTCATTTTGCTAAAATATTGAGAGTAGTAATTTTGTTTAGAATATTTATAGATGTTCATAAATGAAAATTAATCAAAATCATTTGAGCCGATTTTGAGAAACAGACTTTTAATCTTTTTGATCTTCAGTAAACCACCCTTAATTTTAGGATTAGATATACAACTCCAAAAATCCCTTGGGACAATCCTATGAAAACCCTAGATACCAAGTTTTAGCCCAATCTGTAAATAGTTTAGGCTCTAGAGATTCATCAAAACCTTGAGTTCAGGTTTTTTGACGATCACAATATTTTCTCTACCTGTAAGATAGCGAGAGAGTAAAAAGACATTTACTAGAAACTTGTAGGAGTTATGAAACGAAATAGTAGGTAAATGCATTGTTGTAGAAACATTACACCAAAGATCATAAATTAAATAATATCCACTGTTACTTACTTACTCTATGGCACTAGGAACTAGAAACACTTGTACAAAAAAATTGAGAAAAGAGAAACATCTTTGTCCATCAAAGAACGTAACAATCAAATTAAATTTAAAGACCTGAATTAAAAAGTATACATATTTTCTTATAGCACGTAAATTATTATTTTTATAAAAGTATATTTTAAATGTTTTTTTTTAAATATTTAATAGCTCTACAATTTTACAAAGATAAGTTATTTTGTACTTCAAATATTTGCGGAAAAATAATTAGAATTGAGGGTATTTTACTTTAATTTTCCAGAGTCATTAGAATTTTCATCTTGTTTATAATAATAAAAAACGGTGTCTAGATATAAAATTTAATCAAAATCGTCAGAGCGAAATTTGAGAAAATAGATTTTTTCTCTTTTTTGCCCTTCAATAAACTACCCTTAATAATGAATTATTTTAGGGCTGGGTGTCTAATTCCAAAACCTCCCCAGGTGGACCTTGGGAAAACCAAAAATTCCCAGTTTTAACCAAATCGGTAAAATAGTTTTGGCTCCAGTGTGAGCTACAGACAGACAGACAGACAGACAGACAGATAGATGGATTTGTGAGAACTACTTTTTTTTACAATAATTTCTCTCAGAGGTGTCGAGAGAAAGTAAAAATATGTATTTAACTACATTACGTTTGCCAAGTGAAAAAACAACGACCAAAACTCCTGGAATATTCTAATTTTATTTTCACTTGCATTTTATCAAAGAATCCTTAAGAAAAAAAAAATTATCTTTATGTTCATGTATAATGGTAACATCACTGTCGTGGAAGCACTACTTTAGGAAATATTTTTTGAAATATAAATTATTTTTATTTAAAAAAGTTATACTAGCACCCCTATTTTGTAGGAACAAACATTACACCATGTCAACTAAAATAAAAACTTTCCTAATCGTTTTGGCACAGAATGGAGACAAATATAATACTTATAAAAATACTCTTAACATCCAAATGCTATTTTTGGGGATATTTGATTTATTCGTTAATATTTTAGGTTCTGAACTCCATAAATGAGTCATTTTAAATAAAAGCAGTTGCAGAATATTTCGAAAGCAGTGTTCTTTAGTATTTAAAATTTGTGTTTATTAAAATAGGGCCTAGCTCTATTTTTAATTTATTGAATTCATATTTAAAAGACGTGTGTAGAATATAAATATTTATAAAAAAACTTGTATGGAAAAAATTAGATACCAGAATATGCACATTGGCAGAGGGACAGTATTAAAATATCTTCTTTAAATTTAGGGACACAGAGTGCGTATAGTCTTGGACATTAAAATATGCTGTCTTTTAAGCGAAAATTCTATTGAGAGACAGACACTTTTTATTGATAAAATGTACGACCAAGTTACAGTTTATAGTTTGTTTGTTCATGGTGATGATAATTTAATCCTGTTAGTATAGATAATTATAAAATTTGTCTTATCTCAGATATTATTTCAGGGGATTCTCTAATCGACAAACATGAACTGTAATTTATTATTAATTATTTAAACCCACCACTTGAGGACACCAATTATATGACAGCTCTGGGCCGTGGTCAAAACTCATTAATACGTAATCATTATCTATTTAATCACCGCCATTCATTCACTAGAAATAACTGTTATTTTCATCAGAGTACCTAACGTATTTTTAAGGAAGTCGCCTACCTGTGACGTCATGGTAGGTAGACTTTTATTCAGCAAGTTTTAAATATAAAACGTTAAAACAAAAACATAAATTCTAAAAATTACTCCTACAGTGTCACAAATTTTCTTTTATTGAATTAGTTTTTTGTATATGTTTGTTTTATAATCATCTATAACTTAGGAGACTTGGCATTCTAGGGTTAAGGTGTCAGACTTCTATGCTGGCGGCCGGGGTTCAATCCTCGGTCCCGGCAAAGATTTATCTGATTACCAAACCCTTCCTTCACCTCTGACAAGACATTTTGTGAATGTGAGGAATGCCAGGCCTCCACCGTGGTTCGGATTCCACGTTAAACTGTAGGTCCTTCATTTCATCTCACAATCACCCTACCATTACACATTAGCGTAAGTGCGTATAACCCACCATTACACATTAGCGTAAGTGCGTACAACCCGAACGTTAGTAAGACGCGGGAATAATAATATAACTTAGGATATTTGGCTTGGTCACGAAAATTGCCTGTAGAAGTTTTCCTTCCAGGATGTAGACTAAATGTTTGTGGTAGCATAATGAGTATATAAAGTAAGAAACAAGAAAAATGTAATTTTATAAAACATGTCAATGTTTACAATGAATAAATATTATCGTGAGTGTAAGCTCGTCAGAGGAAGAGGGGAGTATTATCAGTAAACAAACAAGAAGCCTCACAGGGTAAACTGCTCATTTTCTTCCTCCTATTTCTACTTCGTACAATGGCGTCTGAGTGTGATAGTACTCAGACTGCTCAAGTGCGTCAAGTTTAGATGAAACCCACTTTGAAAAATATCTTCGAGGTCTCCAATTAGGCAAATACGTTAAACATAGACCTATAGATGATATCTAAACACACAACTTATAACGAGACTATCCCTAGCGCTGATATATTTGCTAACGAGATAGGATAGTTTAACGAAACTGTAATCAAATAAATAAATACCTTTTCAGCACCAACTCGTAGAACCTAGATTCTCTAGTTTGAGGCCGGCCACTAATTTCCACTCATTAATGGAGATACCCCAGATATGCGGAAACTCGGACTAAACGTTAAGTTCATCTAGTATAGTTTTTCGGTGACAGGGATGTATTTGTTCAAATCCCAGCCTGTTATACTGAGTGTAATTTACCCTAAAATGATTTCCTATTCTGCATCCACGCAGATATATTGCCTCTAAATTTTAACGCTCTCATTACCATAGCACTTCTTAAGTTGGTTCGTTTAATGTGATTTATATCCATTCGGAACCTGGCATGAACTAAGATCTTCGGTTGGTTAGTGTTGCCTGCACAATCTGGGATATATCCCAAGTACTATAGGAGTTCAGAAAGTGTAGTGGTTCACCGTTGCTTTTCCCATTGTATTTCTATGAGCGAGAGCGAAAGGGTTTATTAATATTGCCAGGAAAGATATTTTCATACACCTTCCAGTTTTATCTTACATGTCACAATTGACATGGGACCGACGGCTTTACTTTCCTTTGAAGGAAGATATACTAAGGATTTTTATCTATTAAGAAAAATTCGTCGATTTTGGCCAGGTCTGAACCCTCGAATATCGGGGTCTTGAGGCGGGCACTTTACCCGAAATCCACCGTTGACTTTACTATACTATTAGTGTTATTTTATAGATATTGATTATATATATCAAAAGTAGCCGATGCAGAACAATAATAATAATAATATTTAGCACCGCGTCTTACTACACGTTCGGGTTATACGCTTTAAGTACTAATTACGCTAGTGGTTTAGGAATTGGGAAGGTTGAATTAGAGGAAGTGAACCCGCATTTGCGTGGAGAGAGAGTGGAAAACCATTTAGGAAAAACCATAGGAAAAACCACCCCAGTTCACCCGACCGAGATTTGAACCTCGATCTCCCCGTCCTCAGCAGTCGAGCTCAACACGACAAGCAAGTTAGCCAGCTACGCCACCGAGGCGGGTGATGCAGAACACAAGACTTGACTTATGAATACGTGAAATTAAATCTCGTAGCCTTTCTAACCGTGATATAGGGGTGACCTGGTGATCTAGGGGGTAAGGTGTCAGACTTCTGTGCTGGCGGCCGGGGTTCAATCCTCGGTCCCGGCATAGATTTATCTGATTACCAAATCCTTCCTTCACCTCTGACAAGACATCTTGTGAATGTGGGGAATGCCAGGCCTTCACCGTGATTCGGATTCCACGTTAAACTGTAGGTCCTCCATTTCATCTCACAATCACCCTACCATTACACATTAGGGTAATTGCGTATAACCCGAATGGGTAATAAGACGCGGTGCTAATAATACTAACCGTGATATAAGGTTCTTCCTATGAAAATTGAATTTATACTATTGTACTCATGAATATGATATGAGGTTCCCAGGTTCCTAACGATACCAACGAATACCTTTGTGTCCTATTTACACACGATTGAAACTATCCTAGAATTATTCTAGGAATTTGTAAGGGATGTACTTAACAGTGAGGTCCATTGATTCGATTTCCTACCTACCCATTTAAATATGGACAATCCTGACGGGTAGTAAGACGTGGTGCGATAAAAATAAATGAAAGAATTTGAAGAGTATGAGCAATTGAAATTAAGCTTTTTCTCCGCCTCTTAAACGAAATTGCATAACCACCAATAAACATTTTAACCATGACGATACAAATAAAGAACATAATAAAATATCCGTGTCAATAAATTGCAGAGAAGTGAACGTATATTCTTCACTCATTGTTTTGATAAAATACAAATGGGCGGGTACCGAAACTACATGGATGTATTGGAATGTCGTTTGAAGGAAAAGGTCACTTGTTCGATTCCTTGCGGGCATAATAGAGAGAGATAGAGGTAGAGAAAGTGAGGGTATGATTGTATATATCACATTCTCGCCTACTTGCGTCCTTGGATAAATGTTTTGTTGTCTCAGTCATAGCCTGTAGCTTTCTGTGAAGGAACATTGGCTACCGGTTTGTGAACCGGAGATATTTGATAGCATCAATAGGTATGGGTTGTGTTTGAACATTAAGTCACACTTCGTTTACCCTGGAAGATAGTAGTCTAACCTTGACGCATTATACTATGGTCCAATCTTATATGCTACACTGGGGTGATCTAACGTTTTTCATCACAAGGCCCAAATGAGATTATCGGCTCGCACTGCGGGCCAAAGGTATATTTAGTAATCCCATCAACTTAATAAAGGCTTAAAATCAACCCTTAATAAATTTATTTGAGGTATTTAACGTGCACTTTCTAAACCGATTGATTATATCAGCACGACAGAATTTTCTATGGGCGAAAATAAAAGGGCCTACCAATGTTACTGGGAAAGGTATTTTTGAATACCTTCCAGGGTTATTTTACATACAGTTCCGAAGGAAGTTGTGCTACGGATTTTTATATCTCAAGGAAAATATATCTAACCGAGTTGGGTTTGAACCCACGAACATTGGGTCCTGACGCCAGCACTCTACCCGAGGGGAACATCGAGATCGACAACTTATTAACTAATTACTTTATTTACTTATATACTAAATGTATTTTTTGTTGGTAGAATTTTCAAATTTTACTCCCCCCTAAAATAAACTTTAGGATTAATCTTTCAAAAATGTATTATTAAATATGTACGCACACACTCACACATAATTTCACAAAACAGCTTAACATATAGTTATATTAATCAAATAAATACATGATAAAATACAATCATGACCTTTTAAATAAATTTTTTTATTTGAATTATTTCACATCTCGACAGAGGGGTTCCCTTTAATTTCCCCCCAGGATACTGTGAGGGGCACATTTTCAGTGAGTGTGGGCCTCCAGACAGACCACACTGAGCTACAACATGGTGGAATAATAAAAAATAAGATTACTACTTTTCAGGCTAATACTTCTTAGAAAGTTTGTTGCACACTTAAAATAAGTTTGAAACTGCCTTTGGGGAGAGAGGGGTGAACAAAGAATAGAACGTTACCCTATATTCCATTCACGGTAGGAATTAATCTCTGAAAGGTACTTTCTCCTACCAATATCCTACTATATAATAGATTTCTGGTATGGAAAAAGGCCTTTCGGAAAATAATTCCTACTGTTAACAGACTTCAGGTAGATTTTGTGAGAAAATATGTACCAGTCCAATTCAGTGGCGTAGTGTTCAATATCGTGTTGGACTGTTGTGCTCATGGAAGGAATATCGGGGTTCGAATCCTGGTCGGGTCTATTGAGGGTGGTTTTCCCTATATGAATTCCCACTCTCCTTCTCCACAAATGTGGGTAGATTATCTCTAAAACGTTTCTTACCTCATTTCTACGCCATAAGGTTAGTTATCATATACTTTATATATATATATAGTTAATATACTGTTTGGATACCTTAAATAGGTATTGCAGATTGGTATAAAAGTCACCAGTTTTTAAGAAACTAAATATTGTTGGACGCGAATTGTTCCTATACATTTATGGATTCACAGCGTGAATTTTTTTTTCACTTTTGGCACAATCAAAATAATTAGATATTTAATCACTTGGTGTCATTTGGGTTAAGTTTTCGTATTGACCACTAATTTCTTAAAAAATAATTTAGGGGAACAAACTAGTTACCTTATATTCCGCTTGCCTTAAAATTAAGTACATTCTAGTTTGCCATCATCGTCCGTCCTATATTTTGTTGTTCTTATTTCAAGGTGTAAATAAATTATGCCACCGCAGCTAATTTTAATTTTTCCTTGTTCATTGAATGTGTCATCCACTGATGTGCATCACTTTAAAAAGCAAAATATGGCCCGCAGGAATGTTGAGGTTCTGCTCGAGGCTTGGCTCGCTAGTCTGGACGCAACTCTAAGCTCAAATAAATAATAATAATAAAAACACGCGCTTAAGTCGAATTATTATGCTTAAATACGATGCATTTTATCGACATATATTTTAAATCTTAATTAAAGCTACATGATCTGCTTATGCAAATACAACTTTTAGAAAAATATAAACTTTATTCAAACAAAACCAAACAAAAAAAATTGTGACAGCTGCATTATCAACTGTGCGCCGGCTTACCAATAATGTCATAAACTAGGTTTTAACTTGCAATTAATAGTTGGCATTAGTCGCACTACAAAAATATCAACAGCGTATCACCCGTTTCGGTATTCGGGATATCGAGGTTCAAATCTCGGTCGGGTATACTATGGATTGTTTTACCTCAATTGTTTTCGACTCTCACTCCACACAAATGCGGATACACTTCATATACATTTCCTCATCCTTAATATCATTAGCGTAATTTTACATAAGCGTATACTCAAACGGGTAATAAGACACGGCTATAAAAAATATAAGCTTACAAGAAAAGGTAATAGTATAATCCATCAAGGTCGGAATGATATCATTCAGGGTAGATGGAGTGTATATGCCTTCTTTTTTTTTTTACTGTACAGTAACTATAGTCCTGTGTAGTTTATTTACGTACATCCCTGCCTATTATAAGCTATATTAAGGAGTATATTGTATGTTTGAACTCTCGTTTTGTGAATATAACTCGCTTTGCTCGTTAAGGGCTACGCGCCCAGAACCCCAGCGCGTTTTCTTTGCAAGTGGATGTAAACTAATGTAATTACAGAGCCATTTTTTGATAGGTATTAACGTTTAGCCACAAGAGAACTTCAAAGAAAGGTTCGCACCGACTTTAAAAGTTGCTCCACCCGTTCGATTTTTTTTTAAAATCTTTTTTTGAATTTTCCCGCTGGTTACAGGCTAGAAGCTATAAGTTTGTCAAATTTCAAGCTTATAGCTGATCTGGAAGTGGGTAAACATTAATGTCAGTGAGTGAGTCAGCCATGTGGCTTTTTGGTAGTATAATTATGCGCTCATGTAACATCATTAAAATAGTTCCTGGGGCGTTTGACTTGCTAGGGCCATATTTTTTTCAACACCAATTTTCAAACATAATTAACTATGTTTATCGTGGGAAAATTAGTGCTTAACACAAAGTTAAAACTATTTGGTAAAAAATAAACCTTAACAAAATGACACAGTATTTCCTTACAAAGGTAATTGCTTACGTTAAAACAAGTAAAGAAGTAAAGTCAGTTAAGAGAGTGTGTTTTGTTATCAGCTAAAAGTCAGATTAGAAAACGTTTCGCTCCGATCAGCCAGAATAGTTGACTGATAAAGTATTTTCCCACGATTAATTAAGAATACAGGTGTTTTTATATACCTAATCATCTTTTAAAATCACCTGTTTGCTATCTGAATGGTCTAGGGCGTCACTATCGATATACTAAACTGATGATGGTGGGAACACAAGGGTTTGAATCTCGTTCGGGTATAATGAGGGTGCTTTTCCATAAATGATTTTCCTCTCCATCTTCAATCAAATACAGGTAAACTTTCTCTCAATTCAACCTTCCACATTCCTAACACAGTAGAGCAATTAAAACATAAGCGTATAATCCATTCGGGTAGTAATACGAAGTGATAAAAAATCTATTACAGATAGATGAGGCATTATGCACCTATGCTCGGTTGGCACTATATGTTTTAGGATCATGTGCTACTAAGAGACCAGTACAGTCATTTGAGAGAGTAATCACCGTCCTAAACTCGTATGATAAGTTTAACAATCATGCGCCCCTAATCAACCATTAACCATTTGAAAGCGCGTCACTACCACTCACCCCTATGTGCTGTCCCTCCACAAACATCTGTGGCACAAGAATGACGTCAGAGTTCATCCTGTCCCTGACCTCCGATTGGACCTCCCTGCTCATGAAGACGTCCCTCTCCTCATATTTCACCATCATGTTCCTCAGTATCTTCTTCACCTTTACGCAGTCTTGGTACGTCTTCCTGACCACGCCCATCGTCGTCGAATAAAGCACCACCTTGCCAACTTCCTTCTCCTTGTAGCCCTGAAAATGACAAGATAATTAGTTAATACATCTAATATAGGATATAAAGCATATAATAAAGGTGAAACAAACGGGTTTACCAGCATGCACAGTCCAATTTTCATAAGAAGGACATTTTATCAGTTTCAAAAATATTATTTCCGACTAAGTTTATAATTATTTACTATATTATCTGTTTTATTTTATAGGTATTGATAAAATCTACCAAAGGTTACCTCTTCACATCTTGAAATATAAATACCTTAAAATAGTTATATATTTCATAGATCTTCGATAAGACTATAGCCCTGAAAACATAACTTAAGTCCTTTTGTATATAGGCCTGACATGAACACACTATTATAATTGTAGTTGTGGACTTCCAATGGTTACCAGCCCCAAAATAGAATAAAAAATTGATCTAAGTTGTGTCGCTCGTGGAAATAATCCTGATAAGTCGTATAAGACAATGACCTTGGAGTGAACCCGGATCAAACAGAATGCCGCATTGAGAAACTGGTTTCGATTTGTGTTTTATATAGATTTTGCGAGGTTGTTTACCTTATAGGAGGTTAGTTTTCTGAAATACCTCGTTTGGTGGTATCACTAATTATACATGCAATTTCGGAGAAGGTTGAAACTAACAAACACAAAATCATCTTAAGAGAAAGTCAACAAACTAAAACAAAAAATATATACTAAGAAACAAAAAGCAGACAATAATTATCCCCAAATTATGTTACGTTCCAAACCTTTGCCAACAGAAATAAAAAATAAAATCCTTCCAGCACCCGACTCCCAAACTTCGCTCACAACTACATTACTCAGTTTTATATCTCACAGGTATTTAATTTATATTTTATATAATCTCCCAAAACTCATTTAATAGATATCCCACCTCACTTACCTAAAACGCGATATTTCAACAAGTAACGCTCGCAACAAAATTAGCCTAATACTGTCAGTACGATTGAACAAAAAGTTAAAACAACATTCGAAAGTCTTAAAAATTAGGACTTTCATTAGGAGAGTATTTGGTCTTTATGATTGAATCTTGCTTTAGGTATATCGGAGGTTAAACTACTGCTCACAATAAGCCTTTTGAAGAGCGCCATACAGAGGGCGCGGCTACAATACACACCATTGAACTTCCTGGCGAATAACCGCCCTCCGATCCCTTGAAACATGGTCTAGATCAGTGATCTCCAACCAGGGTTCCGTGAGCCCTTGGCCGAAGTTTCACCAGAATTTGCAAAAGCTTGCTCTTGTTGGTATGTCCATAATTGTTGGACAGTGAGGAGATATATTAAAATAACTCGTGTATCCGAAATAGTTGAAAAAAGGAGTGCTCGTGTTATTGTTAAAAGTGAGGTTAGTAAGAATACATTTCAGCCAAGTTCAAGTACCGAAGAATAGTAAATATAAATAGTCAATAAATAATATTGAAATATTTTATTCAAAAACCTTGGAGTCTATTACTATAATTTTATTAAATTTTTTGTAGAAAATATCTTTTTTTGCCAAAATAAACTATATATTTCTCCATTAGAAACCGAGTTAAATTTTCTTCACATAATGATATCAAAAGTTCTTGAATAAATATAATGAGCTTAAAGGCATTAGTCGAGAAAAATTTTAAATGATGATAAAAAGTTGTCATTAAATTTTAGTACACTTTTGAAAGATATTAAAGTACTTCTAATGTAATCATTTTAAGAAAATTATACTCTGTTTATACTGGAGAAATACTTTATTTTGGCTAAAAACATTTTTTTTTACATAAAAACTGGCAAAAACACTGCCATTTTCTCGCGTTTCCTACACTCCCACCTTAAAGTAACTTTAGTAATATTCTTCAGACTGCGCGATTATTGACAGTCATACCTCTCCGAATTGAGATCAATACTCACGACCAGACAACAGTCTGCGTTTACATAAGTGAAACCATTCGAACTTGGCCGGGGTCCATGCTTAACTCAAGGTGGGGAGAGGAAAGAGATTACGATCTAAGCTCAGTTGTTTTGTTTGAAGGTTAGTAGCAAAATATTCTATGTGTGAAAATAAATTAAATACTGTTTTGGTAGATAACCTTAGTTTAATTGTATATGTATATTATTCTCAACAGTGCTTGAATATTTGTCATGGATATTGTAAAACTTGATCAGGACACTTCCTTCATTTAAAATTGGTCCGTTCAAATGAAACTATTCTCATAGCCAACATAAAAATTAAACCGTTATAATGAATATACTACCGAAGAGCACGGGTACATAAAAGCACAAGCGAAAATTGGGTACAAAACAGCGCAAACGATCGAGGTTCAAAAGAACGAAGGTATGTAAGAGCGTAATTCTTAATTGCCATAAAAAGTCGAATGTCTGTTACTTTTCTTTTGTTTGGTGGCAGGAATGCGTAGGCTACTGGAATTAACAGCTGTCCAACTTCACTCTTTAAAACCTGATTTTCCTCTAACCTAACCTAACCTAGCCTACCCTAAACGCTCAATGCCAGTAACTTCAAAGCCACGTTAAGACTTCTCGTGAGATCTGTACAATTGCCATCCAGTTAATCACAGACCTCCTTGTGCTGTTCTGGAGAAGAAAGAGGGCACTGCAAGATCATGAAACACTTGCGTGATCTGTACAGCTGTACATTTGCGCTGTTTTGTGCCTGCTCTATTTTGGGAGTACTAGGTTGCGCTGATATGTACCTGCGCTGTTTTGTACACGGGCTCTTCGGGGCCGCAATAGTCATAACTACTGTACATATAAAACTAAACTAAACGTATACTCATATACTGAAGCAACACTCTATTTATGAATTGTCTTTGTTTTTAAATAAAAACTGTAAATATACTGAAATCAAACTAAAGTTTATTGTGAAGTATCCCAGTAAATTCCTTCAACCATATAAACAAGATTTTAATAATGCCATTCAGAAGTAGTTCCATAGCACGACAGGTGACAGCACACAGACTCAGGAAGTTTCAAAGTTTCAACACGCAAATTTCTTGTTTGAAAGAAACGTAGTCCAGCGTGCTATCTTATTAAAAATAATAACCTATGATGAAATAGTGATAAAAACTTACATCTTTGGTAAATTTAATTTCTCTCATTAGGTTAAAAAAAATTGTTTGCCATAGGAAATTCCAAAATTATGAGAGCTGGAATTTTCTAGTTGTACCGACTAAATCAATAAAACTGTTGAATAAAGTAAGTGAGACTAGATATTCTTAAGTAAAGTATCAGTGAAGAGCCTGTTTTTATGTAAATCTAGATGTACGATACGTACCAAACTTGGGGTCAAAATATACACAAACTGTTGCTTTGTTCAATGTGAGAATATCCCCGCAGACTCTTTGAAATAATATATATGGGAAACTTAGCCTCTATGTTTTTATCCACTAAAACGGCATTATTCTCACCTTTAAGGTTATTTAATTGGTTGTTTGTGTTATTAAATTATACATATTAAGAAATTAGGTTTAATTGTTTAGAATTTCTTCAAGCAATAAATGCCTTATCAGAAAGCACTTCAACATTTAACAGACGACAATACAACCGCCTATGTTTCACAATGCTTGTGCAAATATTGGCAACAATATCTACACTAGTGCCAATTATTTATTTTTATAATCAACCTATATCCTCTTGACATTATTGTTATAAGGTTTTGTAAACAACATACTATCAGTTATATAATTTATTTATATGTACATTAATAAGTAAGCATACTTTTCAATAAACATTTCCATTGATTTTGTTAGAGAAGCATTTTTCTACACTATAATTAGTTAGAAATTAGAAAGTTTATATAATATTAATAACTACAAATAAATAAAGTTTTATCCTATATTAAAGATAGTTTTAAAGCTTATGCAATCCAAACCAATAGTTTTTTTTATGGAAAATCCAAGAGATCTGTTTATATACATATTTATTACATTTATGATGTGATTATATTTTTTTAAACCTAATGACGCATGGCATATTTTAGTTTTTTAATAGTACACAAAGTAATTTTATATTTTATATTTTTCTATTTGTTTATTTAATTACAGCCACAAATAATATTTAAAAATTGTAATTCATTTTTCTTAAACATCCTTAAGTAAATAACTTAATATAATAACAAAAAATGCCTTAAAAATATAACCATACATAATTACATCCACACACTATTTTGAGAAAAATGTGTGTTTGAGGAGTCCTTTTCTTTTTGTACGCATGATCATCAAATATATGGAGTGTACCTTTTTTTTATGTTTTTGGGCACTCAATCATACTGGTTCCAAGGGTCGGAAAATAATCTAGAGATGTATTTTATACTGAGATCGTATATTTGATTAATCGTTTTTTAACGATCTTCCAACTCCAACCCAATATGGACACCCATCCAAAAGATTCTCTCATTTATGGACACACTTGGCTGCACATACATGCATACGTATTTGACGATAAAGTACGGGCTGTCACTTTGTGGTTATTATCGACTTATATTTTAAAATATAAAACTCAACGTGATAATTGTTTGACATTTTTTCTTCTTCTAAAATTAATGTAGAGCTATGCTCTATTTATGGTCATAGAGTAATTAGTATCTTACCCATGTGAAGGATTAAAAAGATAAGTTATTATATGTGTTAGTTATGGTTGTAGCTGAATCTAAGTATCATGTTCTGTAAAGTGAAAAATTACACGTGGAAAAGGGAATGGCATAATAAACCAAAGGTCCCGGTTTCGATTCCCATGTCCAAGTGTCATTTTTCAGTTTTACGAATATATTACTCATATGAGTGGGAACGTGGACTCAGCATCAAGATTGTCTAATATGGTTTGCCAGTGACGGGGAAGTTGGTGTTCGAGTCCTGGTTGAGTGTACTGTGAGTGTTTTTTTTTAAAAATACTTTCTTAGCAGCGTGTCTTACTAACCGTTCGGGTTATACGCTTAAGTACTAATTACTTTAAGCAGTGATTTTCAAACTTGGGTACGTGGAACACATGTTTGGGGTACGTGATAAAGCAATGGAATTATTGTACAAGTAGTATTGTACAAGTAGTACCCATCTCATTGACTACCCACAGTATGATAATGGAAGGTGACCTGGCGGTCTAGGGGTAAGGTGTCAGACTTCTATGCTGGCGGCCGGGGTTCAATCCTTGGTCCCGGCACAGATTCCCTTCTTTCACCTCTGACAAGACATCTTGTGAATGTGAAGAATGCCAGGCCTCCACCGTGGTTCGGATTCCACGTTAAACTATAGGCCCTCCATTTCATATCGCAATCACCCTACCATTACACGTTAGCGTAAGTGCGTATAACCCGAACGGGTAGTAAGACGTGGTGCTAATAATAAGAAGTATGATAATAAAAATTTTGTTAGATTTGCTCAATCAACCATGTGATTTTTTGTGTTTATTAATATATTAAGTAGTGTAAAGCAAACTGTAAATATACACAAATAAATATAGAGGTTTTATTGTATACCTATTATTATACTAAAATATTTATATCTGTACTAGGGGTACGCCAATTATATAAATATTACCAGGGGGTACGTGAAGCATACAAGTTTGAGAACCACTAGTCTAATGGATTAGAAATTATGAAGGTTGAATATTGAGGAAGTGAACCCGTATTTGCGGGGAGGCAGAGTGGAAAACTATTTAGGAAAAAACTACTCCCAGTTCACCAAAGCGAGATTCGAACCTCGATAGCCCCATCCTCGGCAGTCTAGCTCAACACGAAACCATCGCGTTAGTTAACTATGCCACAGAGGTGGGTAAGAGTGTTTTTTCTTAAATAACTTCTCACGTTTTCTCCACATAACTACGGTTACAATTTGTGTACACCCTACTTCACCTATTTCTATCCCATTTTCATGGTTAAATAATGCAGGTAAATTTCCTACAAATTATAACTTCCTCATCGATATATTATTATTTTATATATACGAATAACTCGGACGGGTAGTAAGGTGTTGTGCCTAAAAAAATATTATGCTAGGAAACTTTTTATTTGAGCTTTATCGAAGGGAATGCCACCCCAACTTACTAGTCAAAACAAAACACAGCACAAGATTAAATTCAAAGACCCGTCAACATATAAAGACCATATTATACTTTACGACACATAATATTAAGTTTTCCCAAATACTCGTTTACACATGTCAAAACCGGCAGCTGGCATCCATACACCTTGGCGTGTGTATGCATGAAAGTAGGTCTGACAACATTTCAAACTCGTAATATATTACTGTTAGTGTATCATCATATTCATTATCATAACCGTCAACTGTTTCCAGCCTGTGGCTGGCCGGGTCAGTTCAGTAAAGATTACTCCATCTTCCTCTTCCACCATTTGTCTTACTATATTTGTTTCCAATCTTCTCCTCTGACTCGTACACTTGTTGTTATCTGATCCTCCTCATCTATTTATTCTTGCGGTCTTTTTCTTATATACTTCATCTCCATCATTCTCCTTGTGATTATTTCCTTTTCCATCTTATTTACACTGTGTATAATCTCTGAGGGAATTGCATGGTTACTATTGGAAAACAGCTTTGCCATTCTCTCGTCTTCGTGTGGTCAACACCTACCTCAACTAAGACAAGTCGTCACCTGAGAATACAAGTGTTCTATCTCCAAAATTACTAAATTTGAGAAACTTGGTGTTAACGTTTATTTAGATTCACCTGAGGTGAAATTGAGACTACTATATAATTACTTTAAAAAAATACAAACTCGAGTTGTCATATAGTAAGAATGGTTTTATACACAAGGTCAAAAACTTCAATACTCTTTTACAATAAAAAGTGAAAAATTAGACTTAGAACACTTTTATTCTCAGGTGACGAAGTTTCCCAACGCTTGCACTGGCTAGTCGAGCCTGCCAGTAGCTTATTCTTACCCTAATACACCCCCACCCAACATAGATGAAAGCAATGAGATTTGGAAACAGTTAACCAAGAGAGAGTGAAGATAACTATTTTCTACGTATGACCTTCAGTCCCCTCAGCGATGAAATTGGGCGTCATAGCCCTTGCTTCCTCTACTCTCACATGTATTCCCTACAACCCAACTATTGCTCAGATACTTTCATTCCTAATCCTGTTTATCTTTTTAACACATAACATGCTCCCCAAAAACTTAATTTCCATGGTGGTGACCTGGCGGTCTAGGGGTAAGGTGTCAGACTTCTATGCTGGCGGCCGGGGTTCAATCCTAGGTCCCGGCACAGATTTTTTTATCTGATTACCAAACCCTTCCTTCACCTCTGACAAGACATCTTGTGAATGTGAGGAGTGCCAGGCCTCCACCGTGGTTCAGATTCCACGTTAAACTGTAGGTCCTTCATTTCATCGCCTTACCATTACACATTAGCGTAAGTGCGTATAACCCGAACGGGTAGTAAGACGCGGTGCTAATAATAAAAATAATAATAAACTTCCATGGTTTCTAATTTCCTGGTCTCTCTGACATCCAATGTATATTGTTTCTTCTGCATATTATGTAACTATGGATTGTGGATGTATACGTTAAACTATGCTTTCTTTAAATAAGATACTCATTAGAGGAAGTGAACCCGCATTTTCGTGGGGGAGTGGAAAATCATTTAGGAAAAACCACCCCCAAGTTCACCCGACCGAGATTCGAACCTCGATCTCCCCGTCCTCAGTAGTCAAGCTCAACACGACTAGCGCGTTAGCCAACTACGCCACCGAGGCGGGTTTTTACCTATGACTTTGTCCAAGTGGTTTTCTCAACCTCTCACTTCTCAGTAGGGTGGTTCCAGCGCCATTTCTCTAATGTCAGCTTTGACTTCTCTACCATACTCAAAGAGTATTAACGGTTTTCCATACTTTTACAATTATTACCTCACTCTTAAAGTAAGATTTTCATAGTAAAGTCCTTATATGACAACTATAAAATCTACTAAATATATTTCTAGGTGTATACACGTCAGGCATTGTGATCTACAGCTGTAACTTTATAAAAACAATAATACCTAAAATAAATTAAACTATTAAATTATTAAAATGTTATCATTTATGACCGAACAAAATATGTTCATATTTTAAAAAGGCCCTACCTATGAACAATGGACTGTGGGTTAGCCCCGGTACACACCTGGAGGGAGCAGAAGTAGCCCCAGTACACACGTGGCGGAAGCAGAAGTAGCCCCGGTACACACGTGGAGGAAGCAGAAGTATACCCTTATTTTAGTAGGAAGAACAGTATAAAGAAGCTACTAAAGTTACTAAAAAAACTTTAATATATTCATAGACCAAGTCATGTTTTTTGCAGCTTCAATCGGACCTGTGGTGAAATGGCCGGTTCTTCTTGCTACGAGTCTAGGAGCCGTGGTTTCGATTCCCGGCTGGTAGGTACCATGGGTATTTTTCACAAAAGGGGAATCACCACAACGGTCACCAGGGCTTGGTTAGTTAGTCTTAACTTAGGTTAAAGTGTCCACACCCTCGTACACACCAACACCATCGTCTCATATAATAACATGGAAAGAGTCTCCACGGGAAGGATGTACGATTAGTACTTTCGGGCGTCCCCTTGGCAACGGTACTTTAGTACTTGACCCCACTGGGCTACGAGTAATATATCCCAGGCGTGCACTATTATACTATCGGCGTATGTCACTTTTGATAGATATCATAATTACTTATAAAATTACACAAATAATTAGTTATAGCTACATGTTATCAACGTTGACCGAAAAAAAAAAGTTTGAATTTCCTAAACTGTTCCTCCAACAAAAACTAGACATCCCCTCCCCACATATATATTCAGCTCTAAACATACAGCAGAGTGGAATATTGGGGCCTGCCGTTCTTTTGTTTCCCCTTTACGGATTGTCTTTAGAAGTGTTAATAAAGGTTTGGCTGACTATATTTTTGGTCCAGCCCGTGGTCGGGGCACGTTACCTTATACGTCTTGTCCCGCAAGATTGTCCAGTGAAAGAAGGCGGTGTGGAGGTTGTCCGACGTGCCTGATACTTTGGTTTTTGTCGCAGCCTTGCTCAAATAACATTGTTTGTCCGTGACGTAACGACCTTGGCGCCGTCCTACCAGGAGGGGGTCTGATATTATATAGAGCTGCTCCTGAGACAATGATTTGTTTTAATAACCACGCCCTAGAGTCATTAAGCATTCGTAGCGGCACATTATCAAGAAATGTTATTTCAGTTCTAAGCGTCCACCGATCTCTACTTGTCGTGGGTATGTGATAACTACATGGATAGTAGTCATTGCGATAAGATGGTGGGCATAGAACATATTTAACAAATTTGTTATCGGATTCGGTGGCTGCATGGTCTAAGGCGTCACTCTCATGTTAGACTAGACTGCCGATGACTGGAAGATCCTGGTTTGAATCTCGGCCGGGTGTGCTGAGGTTGGTTTTCCAAAATTGTTATCCTCTCTCTCTTTATCTCTATGCGCAAATGTAGGTACACTTCTTCTCAATATAATCTTGCTCATCTCTAATTAGTGGATAAGCGTATGAACCGAACGGGTAGTAGTGTTGTCTTTTGATTATATATACATATATATATGTATGTATGTATATTTGTATATATATATATATATATATGTATATATGTGACAACAAGACTTGACGTATGAATACGTGAAAGTATATCAATTAGCTTCTCTAGCTGTCGGATAAGGTTCCTCCTTTCAAATAAACACGCCTATAGTTACAAAATCTGTCATGCCACTTTGGTTTCTAAAACGGTGTGTGGTTTACGTCTACCTTAATGAATCAGTTTAGAACTAGGTCCACCATTCCAAATACGTGAAAAACAAACCATGATAACAATACAGAAAGGAGCGAGTGAACGACCTTGGTATCCTACGTAGGCATAAATAATGGCTCAATACACCTTACATTATTATTACTTGTCAGCCACAAGTCGACCTACGTTACGTGAAAAAGGTATAATCAATCTATTAGTGTCGCGTTTGGGTGACAACAATGTATTATTCCAACAATGGAAGGTGTAAGAGTTTTTTTAAGTCTGTTAACAATGGAACAATCAACAATACATCCTAAATACCTATTGACGATATACTTTTTTTATGAATACAACCACAGCTGCTGTATTCAAATAAAGAAAAATATATTGTAAAACAGAGTATTACGCAATCACCCTCTTTACTAAACTCTTTACAGTGACTTGGATCCATGTATTATATATTCCGAAGAATTCAAAATGTATCACAATGGGGATGACTTTTATTGTCTAACCAACTTGAGATTTATGCGACAACACACAATGTTAGTAAATCTTATTTATCGTATTCACACATCAATCTATGCGCTATGCAGCTGTCTGTCAATGATGGCGGTATCTAAATTTATAAGGTTATACTCAGAAAATAATATATACTTTTGAAAAAAATTCCAACACGTTATTTAAATTGTTTGATAAAAAACCACTTTAGTGGTCGAACAGTCAATGACGTCACTTTCGTGCTGGAGATTGGGATTCAAAATTCCAGTTGAGTTTACCGAAGTTGATTTTTCCTAAATGAGTTCCAACTCTCCTTCCACGCAAATATTGGTACGAGGTGATAAAAAAATATATAACAAATATATTTGCTAAAAGTTTAATTTTTTTTAGCCGAATACATTTTTTGAAACCAAACCTAAAAAATAGACCAATAAAAATAAAACAGCCATTAGTTATGAAAATAAGCAGTTAAATATTTGGTTCCTTACTCTCATCTGACAGACTCTCCAGCCACTTAAACTAATGGGGTAAGGAGGAAGAATATAGATTTTGGGAAGAAATATACCTGCGTTTACATTGAGAGAGGATGAAATATATCAAGGTAAAATACCCTCAGTATATCAAGTCGGGATTAGAGCTCAGAGCTTGCCATCACCGGTAAACCAGAATGAGTGTGACGCCTTAGCCCGCGGGCACACCAATGTGGGTATATTTCCTCTTTGGTAAAATTACCACTTTTTCTATTATCTTTGCTTCACTCTATTTAAATAGGTTGATGGTTTTTATTAATATGTTTGACACTATGGTTATTAACGGCTTTGTCAAAGGTATATATATAATAAAGGTAATTTAGTGAAATTAAACCAGCATTAGCGTGGAGAGAGGAGGGGTAAACTAAAGTGATAAATTACATATGTAACCCTTTTCTCACTCTCCCAAATACACCCTGCCGAAAGTTGAACTTCAATCTCCTAGTCACCGTCAATCCAGTTTACTGCGACCCTGGTGCCTTATACACCGTGACCACCGGTTCAGGTGATCTAATATCGCAATAGCGTCCAATTAACATGAGAACGTTTCCAAGAAACCGGTAAGATGAAATTGAAACAAGTTATAACATTATACAAGTTTAAAATTTTAATTCATTTTTAATTGAAGTTAAAAAAAAGTGTTATAAGTTAATACATGAATATTATATTTATAAAAAAAACACCTTAAACTCTACTTAATTCGATGACCAAGGTCATTAAATCCGTCTCAAAACTTTCAATTATTATTTTTCTATTTGGGAGGCTAGGTCACTCAAGCTTTGGCTTATATTCCGTTCACGATAGGTTTTTACCTGTATGACAGTTCGAAAATCATATGTTTAGGTTTTGGGTTGCCAACACTAGTAAAAAAAACCAGTTTTGTTATAAATGTAAAGATCTTTAATTACCCGTTATATACTACATTTAAAATAACGTAAACTTATGTTTTCTCATACTATTTCATTTTTTTAAATAATTTCTTTTTATCCAACTCGAAACAATATTTTAAACATAATTAAAAGTAGGTCTACTTATTTTTCGTTTTGGAACGTTATTGAAAATGTTTAATATAGTGCATACATCAATACCTTTTAATACAGGCATCGTTTTTACTTGGAAAAGACAAAATTGTTATCATTTTTTTACATAAAATAAATGATTTTATGATTATTTTATCGTATTTTGAAATATTTAACTGAATTAAATATTTTCATCAACTGCGTGTCTGTTTCATTGTAAAAAATTTGTTTACCGTTATGTTCAATCATATGGTTTAGATTCGTCAGTCGCCATTTTGAAGCTATGTTTGTTAGAAGTTTTTGTGAAAGTGGTGTTAATATTTTTAAGGGGAATAAAACTATAAATAAACTTTGTGTCCGACCTCAAATAAATATATAAATAATATTGGCCTAAATTACTGTGGTTAACTATCACATTAATATATTACCATCTGTTTTCATTACAGTCATCCAAAGTGATAGATGTCAGCTGTTGGCGTAGTGATATATTAGGGATTACTTTTAGTAACATTTCGAGCTATCATCTAGGTAAACTTAGCTCGTGAATGACTTATACTTATATACGCTTCTCCACTTCTTCCTCGTTAGCTAATAAACATCTTCATTGCTGTCCGTAAGTCCAAGCGGCTTGCGATGCGCCCTCCCTCAATTTTTCTCGTTTTTCTCTGTCTTAGATGAGCGTTGTTCTAACCCCCCATTCCCCATCTCCTTGTCAGCAAAAATAAGCAAAGCTCGAATACCCCCTCTTCCTTAAGTTGCTTACGTAAGACTTGAACGCCCCCTTAATATATAAAGAGTCGTACCCTGGTGAGAAAATCTGTTAAGTTAATTTTCTTGTGATCCGAATACCAAGCTTTGTAATAAAACCCAGTGTGTTGGCTCAGACATTTAGGGATTTTTATGCAAATCTACAGTCTAATACTTTTTTTTTACGGCAGTAGGAGCCCTGTCTTAGTATCGTCCATGCATTCGGAGATTAACATAAATTATAATATATATATTGCGGCTATGTTATTTTAGTTTGTAATTTGTTGATAGTTAGTCCTCAAAGTAAACGTTAAAAAAAAATTGTTCATGTAGAACTTTAATAATTGCTGTCTAAATAAATTGTGGTTTTTCTAGAAATGAGCTTCCGCTTTTATTTTTATTTTTTTAATTTGAAATCTTTGACACAACACCGTGAATAAATTTTAGTTAAAATTAAATAAATTATGAACACAGGTTGGTTTGAACTCCAGAAATCCTGGTTGAAAGAAAGATAGATAGATAGATGGGTGACATGGCGGTCTAGGGGTAAGGTGTCAGACTTCTATGCTGGCGGCCGGGTTTCAATCCTCGGTCCCGGCACAGATTTATCTAATTACCAAACCCTTCCTTTACCTCTGACAAGACATCTTGTGAATGTGGGGAATGCCCGGCCTCCACCGTGGTCCGGATTCCACGTTAAACTGTAGGTCCTCCATTTCATCTAACAATCACCCTACCATTACACATTAGCGTAAGTGCGTACAGCCCGAACGGGTAGTAAGACGCGGTGGCAATAATAATAATGATAGATAGAGGTACGTGTGACAAGATATAAGTTATGTATGTGGACAGAAATAGTAAACACACTGGCAAAATAAAAACCATTAAATGTTTTATCTATTAAATCTTGATACTCAACAACAAATTACCGGCAAGCTCTTGATTGTGAAGGCCGACCAAGTCACGAACTGAACTGCCAATCAAATTAGTTGCTAATAAATAAACAGGTATTGCGATACTAAACTTAAAATCGACTATCAAGAGTATGGAATGCAGAAAAGTGTACAATGAATTGTGTAGACACCAATGGCGTGTCGTGGAATGTCGCCATGATAGGCAGAATTTGTTTAAAATATACCTGGAGAATTCTTATTCCAACCAAGTAGCACATTCATTGGTCACATATAAACGGAAATATATTCCGATGGGAGGTGTTTAGTACAGATTCTATAGATTATTGGTCAAATTGGGGCCCAGTGGCTAAGAACATATCACAAACAGTTTAACAAGCTCTGCTTACTCTGGCAACACTCCACAACACACCATTGAGATCTGTAAATTGGCCTGATCACTCATTTAGAACACTCATTGGTCAGGTAATACAATATTGCGCGTCTTGGCTACATTGTGCGTAGCCCAATTCGTGGAAATATTAAGACAGTACTAATGTACCGTTACCCAGGAGATGCCTGAATGTACTAATAGAACCTCCACTCCGTGGAGACTCTTTCCATGTCCCGATGAGATGAGAAGATGGTGATAGTAAGTATGAGGGTGTGGAACCAATGGAAACACTTGAACCAAACGTAAGCCTAATAAACCAAGCCCTGGTTACCGTTGGGATAGTTCACCTTTTGAGAAAATGATCCATGGTACCAGTCGATAATCGAACCCGGGACTCCTAAGCTCGTAGCCAGGTGCAATGACCTCTACACCACGGGTCCTGTTATTAATGATGTACACACCAAACATATACTTCATTCACGGTAGGAGTTTACCTATGAAAGGTCTTTTTTCCTACCAATATCCTACTATATAATAGATTTCTGGTAGGGAAAAAGGCCTTTCAGAGGTAAACTCCTACCGTGAACGAACTTTACATTCATTTGTGAAGTATTTATAAAAAAGTGGTCAAAGGGAAACTAGATTGGAGGGGAGGAGGGAGGGAGGGAGGACACATTACAGGTAGGCCTGCAGTTTTAACAAGCTGTTTTTTCCCTCGCAACACTCCACCTCACGACTATGGTTGACGGTTTTTATACCCGTTCCGTAATTCAATGGCTTGAAAAACCCCTTCAAAATGGAAGTATACTTGCTCGATAACAAATGTATGGGCAAATTTAACTTATTTTTTGTATGTTGCTTTGGTTTTAATTTGTCAGATGATTACACCATTGGCGTTAAGTTGAGAGTTTGAGGAACGCGAGCAAGAGTGGTATTTTTGCAGTTTTATAACAATTTTTTTTAGCAAAAAAATTTGTTCCAGTAGAAACATAGAGTAGTTGAATATCTGTCATGGCCTATCGGCATTAGATGGCAAACTTTTAAAATGAAGAAAAAAGTTGACATTAAATTTCAGGACATCATTGATAGATATTCAAAAACTGTCAATATTACCATGTGAAAAAAAATCAAACTCTCTTTCTACTGAAGAACTATTTGATTTATCTTGACCAAACAAATGTTTTGATATAAAAACTGCAACAGTACCACGCTTAACACGCGTCCCCTACACTTCCACCGTAAAATTAGAAGATAAACCCTTTCGGTTAACTGCATTTCCCTAAGTTATGTTCATTTTTTTAAGGTATTTATTTCAATTATTACACAGTTAAAATATTCACTATATATTATTTGTTTAAGATTGAATTATGGGTAGTAATTTATTTATGGTTCAGTGTAAAGCATATTTATTAGATACAGTAATTTCTGTTACTAACACACTCATTTTTCTCAAGGGGTGCCTACTTTATATTAAACTAGACTTTCCTATGTTATATATTTTTATTTTTACACACCTTATTACCCGTTAGTGCTATACATATTTAATTACTCTGATGAAGTAGGGATGAAGAAAGTATAATTTAGATAGAATATAATCCGAAATGGCGTGGAGGAATAGTGGGATATAATTGAGAAAGTAAAAGACTATCAGCACACCTGACTGGGATTAGAACCCTAGCTTCCCATTAAGACAAAGTCAAAGTAGACGAGCTTTACGTTTATTCTATGTGCCCAAAAGTTTAGATTTAATGAGGTAATTTATGTTGCAAATAGTCATAATAACAGAGTAATAAGCATATAGAGAGAGAAGATTATCTTGTAAAAGGTTTTAAAATTTAAAAAAAATTTAATCTACAAAATATTTTATTTGGTGTGTATAAATAAATATGCATTGATAATGAAAATATCTGCCACTAGGCATATACATATATTTGTTTAGTAACCTGGCAAGCACTGAACACTATCTCTTTCATCAGAAAAAATAAAGGACGCCACGTCATTTCAAGGATGAGTGGATCAGAATCAGGATCTGTGTCTTTGGGAAGACAGGTCCTGATCATCGATGCGGTTCAATTGTCCGACTAGAGTGGTCACGTTTGAAGATTTACTTAATATGAAAAACAATTACCTGAAAGAAAAGGAAGTTTCCTCTTGAGTAGGTTCCAACGATTGTTTATTTGTTTGGTTGGTTAGTTTGGTTTGGCTGTTAAGGATTTTGTTTTTAAATGTAGGGGAGCAGTGATTTAAAAAAAAACACCTAAGTAAGCTCAATGATTGTATTATTTTGTTTTTGTAAATTTATTTATTTGAGTTCGTTTTTAAAAAACAATTAGTACGTGAATTTGTTTTTGTAACTAAGAATAAAGCAATTGCTTGTAGAATGATATAATCAGCCTTAATACGAGGCGATGATCAAATGTTAAAATAAACAGTTAAAGGAATGTACACACAAACATACACACACATATACTTGCCTTTGACTATTTATACACATACGCATGCAAAGGAACTCGACTTTATGTATTCACACGGTATAATAATAGTTAAAGGCAAAGTCCTATATGGCGTAGGAGTAGATCAAGTGACTTTCAAACTGTAAAAAAAAAGTTCTTTTACCAACGGGTCGACTATATATATCAACCAAATCAGTGGTCACGTGGACTAAGAAGCCAACCTCGTATGATCTGCTTTTCAAGTGAAGGGATTCGACTCCAGTCCTGGTGTTCTAAGAATTGGCCTTCTTAATTTGTTTTCCTCTTTACCCTCACACAAATGTGGGTACCTTTTCTCTAAAATACTACCTTGCTCATTAATAAATTATTAGTGTGAGTATATGGATAGTACGAAGGTTAGTAATATGTGGAAAAAAAAAAAACACTATATATTTGATACAATATGTGTAAATAATAATCTCTTTTTGAACTCTTTTGGACGGCTCGTGGGTGCCAAAAACGAGGCAGTACTGTTCAAAACATGAATAATTAGAGTGTATTTTATATATACATATTGCGAGGCTAATATTAAACACCCACAAGTTGATTATGGTAGATTTTAAGTGTCACTAAAAGTTAATCCATTCCATGTACATTTGACTACTTTGTGTTTTAGTGTTTTCCTTTGTTTAATTACTTGTTTACTCGAATGCAAATATGTTCACCTGAAAAACAGATTGATAATTATTCATAAGGGGCTTCCATTGAATACCTGAACACTGGTTCAAAAAAAGAAGGCCCACAAATCTTATGTGGCCAACACTTCCATTCCTTAAGGATGCAAAAGTAACCTTTTATGTCTTTTTATCTAGCTTTCGACTTGACTTTTCGTTTTGTTTATTCAACTCACACTTGAATTTATGATGTAATATTTATTTCATGAAGCTGTATGTAAAAGAGAACTAGCAAAGAATCTCACTAAAGACTACACGTGGTTTGAATACGAAATCATAAGGGGATGTCCTTGAAAATAAATTGCTTGGAAGAAAAACAATCTTTTAATGCGCGTTGTATGATGCTTGCACCTGGTCAAAAGTTGGTCCGTGAAATTTTACTTTCACATTCTATGAATAATGTATTTTAATTTGAGGTGTAACTTAATTATAACGTCGATGTTAATGAAACCAAACACTGTTTGCGGGAGTAGTTACTTTTATAATAATACATACATACCTAACCACGCCCTTCCCTTATGGGGTAGGCAATAAACTATGCTTATATCTCAAAAAACAACGTTGTACTTAAGCCATCCTCACTTTCTCCATCCTTACTATACTGGGGTGACCTGGCGGTCTAGGGGTAAGGTGTCAGACTTCTGTGCTGGTGGCCGGGGTTCAATCCTCGGTCCCGGCATAGATTACTCTGATTACCAAACCCTTCCTTCACCTCTGACAAGACATCTTGTGAATGTGGGGAATGCCAGGCCTCCACCGTGGTTCGGATTCCACGTTAAACTGTAGGTCCTCCATTTCATCTCACAATCACCCTACCAATACACATTAGCGTAAGTGCGTATAGCCCGAACGGGTAGTAAGACGCGGTGCTAATAATAATAATTATTAGTATAGCGTCGATGTTAATGAAACCAAACACTGGTTGCGGGAGTAGTTACTTTTATAATAATATATACATACCTAATCACGCCCTTCCCTTATGGGGTAGGCAATAAACTATGCTTATATCTCAAAAAACAACTTCGTACAAGCCATCTTCACTTTCCCCATGCTTACTATACTTGCATTCTACCTTCGCTTCATCAAGATCCATACTCCGAGCCATACATGCTCTTTTATTCTTACAACTTTTAGTGTTTCTCTTTTTCACACATTCGTCTACAACATCTAGCCACATGTTAACATGGACTAACCCCACCTTTTGATCCACACACGTTTCCAAAAGCCTCACTAGCCTAAATATTTAGTGAAGTAGCAAAACTTTTTTTTCTTGTGCATGTTGAACTTTTGATTCGAAACGATTAATAAATATAACTACACAATCGTACAAAGCACAATCGCATAAAGTTAGCCTGAAACAAAATAATCAAATATAGGCTTTCAGTAAACAGCTCTTGTTTGTTTCCCAAGGAAAACTTAACTTATCCTCTTAGTAATCGCAATGCACTCTTCATATAACAATTTCATGAAATTACAGGACACCCTTGACAAATTATCAAGAAATGTTTATATCACCATGCGAAGAAAATTAAACTCTATGTTTCTACCGAAAGATATTAGACTTATTTTGACAAAAAAAAAAGGGGGGGGGGGTTGATGTAAACACTGGTAAATTTGCAGTTTTTACACTAAAACTTTTTTGTGTGTAAAAACTACAAAACTACCGCTCTTAACCCACCCTCCTTAACCATCTTAAACGCATGGCCCCGGGTTGGATTAATAATTTGTAATAAACATAAACCTTTATCTTATTGATTGAACTGATTCAGGAAGTCCGTAGATATAATATAATCGTTATTGCCTCTAGCTGAAATAATGCTACCGGATTTTCAAGTAGAGTTATATAATTCCTTATGCAATTTTGTTGTATTCGTCAAATAGTTTGGCATCACGATTTCCGTGACAAGTATAAGCCATTTCTGTCAGAGATCGTAATTTGTGTTTGGTAAAGTTACGTAACTTAAGTATCGCTTCTCTGAGCTTTCAAACTTTTTTTTTATCTTTTCGTGTTGCCTAGAGTCAAATTGAAGAACTTTGCCTCAACCACGGAGCTGACTTAAAATAACGATAAATACCCACATTTTCCAATATACATAGTTTTTTAAAAAAATATCTGGGTGACCTCTGTTTATTTTTACTCTTAGAGTATTTTTAAAAATAAATCTGGATTTAAAACCTTTTCTATCCTAATTTATTTTTTATGTTTTTGACTGTAAAATTCAAACCAACATTTTAGCGATTTATCAATTTATTTAATATTCTATACATATTTTCCAGTATTTCTCTTTAGTATCATATTCGTTGACCTTGATGTGGATAGTTAATATATAAATATCCCACCAATGGAAGGAGTGTATGTAAATGACAGCTAAAATAAAGTTATCCTAAACATTTGTTGAAAATAACTGTGGTAACCTATTCGGAAATAATTATTTTGTGTTTAGTAATGGTATATTATCAATAAAAATTGTTGTAAAACGCTTCTAATAACACTTTCAGTCAATATTTGCCATAAAGAACCTTCTGCTAATAATCTAAAAAAAATTCTGAACTTGTTTATCAAACAAAATATCAGTTATATTTTATTAAATTCTGAAATGTCGAAAAACATAGCTTTTATTATCGAGTATAATTTTCACCTAGCGGTTCTCTCTTATATAATTACATATTTCTATAATTTATTTTCTTAAAATAAAACCAACAGTCGATCTCAGTGGCCTTGGGGTAAAATGCACGCCTCATGACCCGATGTTAGTGGGTTCAAACCCAGCTGAGATTGACAGATTTTTCTTGAGATATAGAAATCCGTAGCATTACTTCCTTAGGAAGGGGAAGTAAAGCAGTTGGTCCAATGTCTATCATGGCACGTAAAAGAACTTTGAAAGTTACGTGATAAATGAGATGAGGGTGTGGAATCATTGAGAATACTTTAATCTAACTTAAGTCTAGTTAACCAAACCTTAGTAACCGTAGGGGCAATTCCACTGTTGGGAAAAATACCCTTAGTATCAACAGGGTATCGAACACGTGACCTCTAGGCTTGTAGCCAGGTAAATTGACCACTACACAATGGGGAAGTTTACCAATACAGTAATAACCATATATGCGTATGACATGAACGGGTAGTAATACGTAGTGAAAAAATATATGCATAAAGCCAGAACGGGTAGTGTATGTGGTAAATAAAATAAAATAATATAGACACGTGAGAGTACCTAAACAACTTTTAAATGTGCCCATTCAAATTTGTTTGTAAGTAATATTTCTTAAAATTGTTCAAACATATCTAAAATCATATTATTTTAACTTAAGCTGTAAAAGTAATATAAATATATACTATGTATATTGAACCTTGAAATGCTGCCACAAAAGATTCAACCTTGAAGATATATTTTATTTTGTTTGCCAGTCGACATTTTAGCAGACGTTGAAAATCCGGTTCCACACGTAGACGTGGAAAATCCCGAAGAGCTCCTCTCAAGTGTTTTTTTATTTATTTTGTGAATGACTTATCTGAGGTCAGAGAGTTCATCCCGTTACTAACAGGATGGCATCGTCGCTCTTTTATAGCCAACTAGACCCTTCCCCCTTCGCCCCCCTCCCCATATTATTATTTTCAACACACATTGAAGAATCATCATAGACACTACCATAAAATATGAGTGACTATCGACATATTTATGAGGAATAAATTAAATTTTCAAAATAAAATATACCCTACGTTACTCGCTGATTATTTAGCTTTATATTGGTGAAAGAATATTTAAAATCGGTCCAGTAGTTTTTGAGTTTATCCATTACAAACAAAAAAACAAAAAATTAAATCTTTCCTCTTTATAATATTATTAGTGTAGATATATGTGCGGTATGGATAGGTAAAGTTAGTTCATAATTTTAAGAACAGGGTTTATAATTATATGCGCCTGGAAGATAGGGGGAAAACCCTGGGAATTTCAGGGAATTTTGTGTGATAGGGATAGTTAAGGCTGAAGCAAGGAAAATTATTATTTTCTAACTTTCAACCCATATGTTCGTCTGTATCTTCAAAGCTTTTTTTTTAAGCATCGCGTCTTAGTACATGGTTAAGGTTATACTATTATGTATTAATTATTACACTAATGTTTATAGGGATTAGGAAGGCTATATTTAGAGGAATCTAACCCGCATTTGCGTGGAAAGAAAGGGGAAAACAATTTTATATAAGCCAGCCTCAGTACAAAGGACTGAGATTTTAACCTAGATCTCCCCATAATCTACAGTCTAGTCTAGTGTGAGAGTAGCGCGTCAGATCTTCAGTGCTAGCCTGATGGAAGTCTCGACTGAATGCTATCACTTTACTTACTTACTCCAGGGTATTAGAAACTCGAAAGCTTATTTATGCACTTACAAAAGTATGCCACTTATCCCTATCTTGAGCAGATTTTATCCAGTCCACCTCACTATACACTATCTCAATCTTGAGATAGTTCTATCCAGTCCACCTCATTTTACCCTATCTATGTCTTGAGATAGTTATATTCAGTCCACCTCATTACAATCTATATCTATATTGAGATAGTTATATCCAATCCACCTCATTACAACCAATAAATATCTTGAAATAGTTCTATCCAGTCCACCTTTCTACACCATATCCCTTTCTTGAGATAGTTCTATCCAGTCAAAAATAGATTGTCAGTAAACTACCCTTAATTAAGTTTTCCTCCTAAAAACAAACACATCATCTTGTTAATCACAATAAAAACGATGTATTCTATATTCATTATAAGTCAAATTGTTCAAATAATATTATTACATTTCAGATTTAAAAAAATTAGTTACTCTTATACTCTCCTAAAATTATTTGTAATTTGTGAAAATAAAAACGTCTTCTTATTTATCACGAAGAACTATTTTTATATACCCATTTTAATCTCAAAGTCAATTGCAATTTTTTCTATAATATGTCGTAAGTAAACTACCCCTAAATTAGTAGATTAAAAAAATCATACATTGTTGTTGATAAGGTAAAATAGTCCACCAATATCAATATTGAACACATCCATTATAACCATTAAAGAAATAAATCCAAAATAATAATCGATAAACTACTATAAAACGAATTTTTATGTTAAAACAAATATAATATTATATTTAATGTAAAAACCTTAGCAAATAGGTCCATGCATTTGGGTTAAATCACCAGTCATTTTTTTAAATATTCAAATTTATAATCAAATATCACTAAACTACTCGGGATCGAATCCCCCACCCCACCCCCAAAAAAAACCCACCAGTATACGTGTTTATTTCGTTTTGTCTCAACGTAAACGCTCATATATAAATTTTAAACAAAAGAGTTCGAGGCAGTTTCAAAATATTTTGAATTTTCTAAAACCTCTCGTAAGTAAATTAGCCTTCAACGAATTGTTACCCCTAAACCAAGTATACAGTTATATGGGCGCTCAAAATCTCTTTAGATATCAATTTTAAGGTGGGGATGTAGGGAACACGAGAAAAAGAAAGTGTTTTAGCAGTTTTTATAACAACATTTTTTTGTCAAAATAAATCAAATATTAATTTTAAACAAACAAGGGAGTTTAATTTTCTTTATAGGATGACCTTAACCTTTGTTTAATATTTGTAAAATGTTTCCTTAAATTTAATGGCAACTTTTCCTCTTCATTTATAAAGTTTGTTAGATAATGTCTATGCTCATGACAGATATTCAACCATTGTTGATATCACCATGTGAAGAAAGTTAAAATATATGTTTGTACAAAAGCAATATTTGATTTATTTTGATCAAAATAAGTGATACAATAAAAATGCAATAAAAAAACACGGACATTTTCTCGCGTTCACTGGATTCCTACCTTTTACAAAATCGTTAGAATCATCTTCGAAAATTTATTTAATTATAAGAATTATTCAGTAGTAAACTACACTTAATTTGAGCACTAGAGTCAAAATAAAAAACTTCTGCAAGTACTGCCTGATAAAATCAAAATATAAAGTTTGAATCAAATCCATCAAACAGTTTCAGATCTGTGTTCAATAACAGACAGACAGCCATGGGGGCAAACAGAATTATTGTAAAATCCACTTTTTACTTTTTCTTGACCCATCAGAGAGAGAAATTGTTATCGTAAAAAATATAATTCGAGATTTTGATGAAAATATATCGACGTTTCATGACCAAATTAAACCAAAAAAGTTGTTTTTGCAATTCCATTTGTCTATTTCTCTAACTAGATCCTAAGCCATTTTACCAATCGGGCTCAAACTTGGTATCTTGTGTTTGCAAATAAGGTCACCCCAATATGTTTTTAAAATTAGATATACAACCCTAAAATTAAGTGTATTTTACTGAAGAACTAAATAGAAAAAAAAATAGATTTTCTCAAAATTTGTTCTAACGATGTTGATTAAAATTCGTATTTAGGCATTGTTTAACACAAAAAACCAAATGGAAACTCTCGTTTCCCAATGAAAACGAATATGAGGAGACTCTATATAAGCAAACACTTCCAACTATTTGTGATACGAAATAATTTATCATTATAAAACTGTGGTAACCTACTGTCAATAATTAAAATATTTTACTTGAAACATATTTGTATAAAACCAATAGTTTCTGAGCTATAAGCGTTGAGTCATGAAACGTCGATATTTTATAAATATCTCAAGCTCATCTTTTTTTTTTGACGATGGCAAATTCTCTCTCCGAGAGGTCAAGAGACGGTATAAGTGGATTTTACCATCCTGTCTGCCCCTATGCCGTTATATAGACCATATATATATTCAGGTCTTTGAAATGTCAAATTAGTGGACAGATATGTTTTAAAAAAATTTAAATGTTTTTGTTATTTCACATATGTTTTTTGATTAATTGTTTTTGCAACAATATATACTATTTTATTTAACATATTTTTATCAGATTTTAATGATAAATAGTAAAAAAAAAGAGAGTATGTGTGGTGCACCGTACTATATATTTTATACTAAGAGGATTATTAGTTTTATAGTGGCTCATGGTATAATATGTTCTTCTGACTTGCTTTGTTCAGCAAATAAGGTACATTGAGTATTTGGGGTAAGTAGATTCTTAATTAATAAAGGATCTATACATTTATTCATAGCTTATTCATTAAATTTAACTTAAACTTAGGTAAAATTAAACAACCAAACCCTATGTACAACAATGTTCCATATAATGAGTGTAGTCAACGTAAATCAGAAGTGATCATTTTTAACCTTACCTGTAGTCGAATTGAAAGCCATTAGCTTATTTGGAATACGCTCTACCGACTAAGCTAAAGTGTCTACTGGTCTATCTCACAAACTATGTTGAACTTTATGATTAAAACGCCACTTTTACCACCCCATGCGATAGGTCACCGACTTCCGTTGGTATCAGACACGTGGTCTCTACGAACCCACCAACACGTCAGCCTTATACCTACACTGCCTCATCAGACACGAAACCTTCATTACGTAGTAACTGAAAGTTACTCTGGCAGCGGACATGTCTGTGGTTTAGAAACAACTTTTGGTGAGTAATCGTCTAGGTGGTCATCATGTCTTGGAAAATCTGTCGCTCCGTAGCCCTAGTAACCCACATAAGTTTCACTTCGAATTAAAATAGCGCATGCCTATACCTTTCACCGGGTTCCAAAAAACTTCTGTCATCTTATTCGCTGAGATATTAAGATATCAGCGACCCGCGTAATTGGACACGCCGACTAAAGCCGAGATCACAATACACTTAAACGTTCACTTAACGTAAATAAATACAGTTTGTGATCAGGATTTACGGAACGTAGCGTACAAACTCTAACAAAACACAAACAATGAATTTGGAGAGTTAAAAAAAAGGGTTGTTCTCTACTCTCTCTCTCTATATATATATATATATATATTTGTCGCATATATATATATATTTGTCGCATCTATAATATCACTGGTAATCCAGTGTATGTAAAAGATTAGCCAGTACTGATGTACCGTTGTCCAGGACACGCCCAAATGTACTGATCGTACATCCTTTCCATGGAGGCTCTGTCCATATCCCGATGAGAAGAGGGGATGATGATAGTGAGTACGAGGGTGTGGAACCAGTGGAAACACTTAAACCTAATTTAAGCCTAACTAAACCAATCCTGGTGTTCGTTGGGGTAAATCACCTTTCATATACCCAAGGCACTAGCTGGGAATTGAGCCCGGGACCCCCTACGATCGTAGCCAGGCATCGGCCGGTTGTTCACTATGATGAAACCCTATCATTTAGGGTCTAGCTGTACATACTTTTAATAGAAACTTATTGATGATACAATTTAAAGTGTGACAAGACGCTACGACGCTTTAGATTTCTCGAGTTGAAGATAAACTTAACAGAATAAATTGTCAGCATTACTTAAATAAACAAACTAAGTACTAAATAGCCCTGTTAACGTTGCACGCAACACGATTGGAGAGCTAGGACACGTGGAATCTTCCACGTAACGTAAAAGTTCTCGCTTGGATTTTCTCACGTTAAGTGAACGTTAAGCTGCATCGTGATGGGTTCCATTTAAAAACTTTAGGAGAATCATTACGTTACATAAACGTTAAGGGAACTTAAAGTTTATCGTGATCTCGACATGTTATCAACTTCATATAATCTAGTTTGCTGATAGCTTAGAGATCTAGGCTTGAATAGCTGGAAAATGTATCAATTTATTTTTATTGTTATATAAACAATTTCCCACTATCCCCCCTCGCAGATTTGGATGAATTTCCTCTAAAAATGTTTTGTTCCTCATACCTATCCTTTCGGTATAATTATACTCGAATACATCTGACAGGTAGTAAGAATCGGAGCCAAAAAATAAACTGATTATTATTTATTGATAAACTTTAATCTTGAAATATTTCTTCTAATAAAACCATAAAACTTTATAACTACTCTTGCTGATTTAAGTAGTTTCCGGCTAATCCGATTATAACCCATACAAAAAAAAGTATTTCTTTTTATATAAAATCCTCCATTTATGTAGTGAGTTTGAAGATTTTCAGCAATTCTTAAAAAAAGTTACCTGTTTTAAATGATAAAAAAGTCCGCCTCAACATCAGATTTTATTTTTTAACTTTTGAATTGGATTACTAGCTCGTAACTTTAAAAACTACAAGCTTTACAAGAGTAGCAAAACTTGTAACTTTGTTTTCTTTGGGAAGATCGTGACTGGAAGTTTCCTCTAAGATAAAGCTATAAGGAAATATTTTAAAGTATTTTTATATGTCGTTATAAAATATATATATATATTAGAAAAACTTATAAATATTCGTCAATAGCTTTTAAAAAATATATATATATATAATTTATTTTACTGATAAGTCTTGGATTATTTAATATTTATTTATGTAAGTATTCTGCGTAATAAAGAATCATCCCTAACTATTTTATAATACAGTAACAACGACCAAACGTCAGATCAAAAGTTTCTCATATTATTATTATTATTATTATTAGCACCGCGTCTTACTACCCGTTAGGGTTATACGCACTTACGCTAATGTGTAATGGTAGGGTGATTGTGAGATGAAATGAAGGACCTACAGTTTAACGTGGAATCCAAACCATGGTGGAGGCCTGTCATTCCTCACATTCACAAGATGTCTTGTCAGAGGTGAAGGAAGGGTTTGGTAATCAGATAAATCTTTGCTGGGACCGAGGATTGAACCCCGGCCGCCTTTCTCATATTGAAAGTGAACTAACCTAGGTGTATACCGAAATCATCTCAATCCTGCCGAGGATAAATCACTAAATAATAATAATAATATTTAGCACCACGTCTTACTACCCGTCGGGTTATACGCTTTAAGTACTTAATTACTCTAATGGATTAGGAATTGGGAAGGCTGAATTAGAGGAAGTGAACCCGCATTTGCGTGGAGGGAGAGTGGAAAACAATATAGGAAAAACCACGGCTAGTTCACCCAACCGAGATTCAAACCTCGATATCCCCGTCCTCGGCAGTCTTATCTCAACATTAACACTCTCTCTCTCTTTTCACCCTTTAGTAAAATGCTATTAGATTTAGGGTTAGACAGACGGCGTTGCAAAAACTACTTTTTAGGCTTCGGGTGTCATGAAACGTCAACATCCATCAACATCTCGGGCTAGATTTTTCTTGACGGTCGTAATACTTTCTTTACCTTTAGTGTTGGGAAAGTTAAAAGAAATATATATTTGTGTACGGCATGAAAACCTTTTGCTTTATAAAAATATATTTCAAGTAAAATATGTTTATTATAAATAGATCCACATGTATGCAATAATCAGTAATTTAATATCTAAAAGACTTACGGAAATACGATTAAAATTAACTCATCAGACCGAAACTCTCAGTCATTTTGACTAAAAGTTGAGAGTAACCATTTGGTTTCTAATATTGATCAAAACTTAGAAATGAATTTTAATCAAAATCGTTGAAGCCGATTTTGATAAAATTGATTTTTTTCTTTTTCCGTCCTTAAGAAAATTACCCTTATTTTTTATGGTTGAATATCCCATTCTAAAAATTCCTCGGGGCTAACCTATGAAACCCTATATAACCTACCAAGTTTTAGCCCAACCGGTAAAATAGTTTAGGCTCTAGTCCGAGGTACAGACTGACAGACAGACGGACAGACGAAAACAACTTTTTAGAATTCGGGGGATCATAAAACGTCAACATCCATCAAAATCTCGAGTTCAATTTTTTTGACGATCACAAAACTGTAGGGTAGCAAGAAAGTAAAAATATTGACATTTGGTTCCCGTGGATCAACACTTCGTATTAAAATGTCGACTTCCGGTTTAAAATTTTCGATATTTTATTAGGGGTTGCACATCTTTGGTTATTGCATTGCTATTAAATTCCTCATTTATAAATTTTGCCCAAAAAAAAATAGGGAAATATTGACTATTGAATCTAAAATGATAGAGATAGGTCAATGTTATACAACCATTTCTTCTAAGAGGTTGAAAGAAAGCGAAAATACACTTTTTTAGAGACTTACTCATTTCTTACTCTATGCAATTAAAGAATTATTGCTTGAAAACTTTAGTATCTCTCTACAACTAAAGTGTACAAAATTGTATTAATATATTTGCCAATATCTCAGAAACTGTTGGTTTTATAAAAATATATTTCATATACAAGTTTTTATTTTAATAGTACTACAAATTTGCAATGATAAGCTATTTAGTATCTCAAATAGTTGCGGAGATACGGACGTTACAGTTTCTGTGAAGTACCCTAAAAGTAATTTTCATGGGAAAATGATAATAGCCAGTTTATTTATAATCATAATCAACACCTAGATACGAATATTAATCAAAATCGTTAGTCAATATTGAGGAAATCGATTGTTTCTCGTTTCACTTTTTATCAAACTACAAATAATTTTAGGGATAAAAAGACACACAGACAGATGGCGTTGAAAGGACCACTTTTTAGGATTCGGGGGGTCATGAGACTTCGACATCCATCAACATTTCAGGTTATATATTTTTTTATGGTCGCAATACTTTACCTATAGTGTTCGAAAAGTTTATATATATATATATATATACATACATACATATATATATACATACATATATCTCTCTCTCTCTCTCTCTCTATATATATATATATATATATATATATACATATATCTCTCTCTCTCTCTCTCTCTCTCTCTCTATATATATATATACACATACATACATTTGCGTATAGCTTGAAAGTTATTGGTTTTATAAACATTTGTTGCGAATAAAATATTTGTATTTCGTATCTCAAATAGTTTCGGAGATAAGAAAAAAAGTGAGAATTTACGCAACAGACCGGAGCCCTTGAAGTTATTTTGCTGAAATAATGAGGGTAGCTATTTTGTTTAGAATATTTATAAATGTTTTGAAATGAAATTTAATCAAAATCGTTAGAGCCGATTTTGAGAAAATCGACTTTTTCTCTTTTATCCCCTCAGTAAACTACCCTTAATTTTAGGGTTAGCTATCGAATTCTAAAAAAAAACCTCGGGGCAACCCTATGAAAACCCTAGATACCAAGTTTTAGCCTGATCAGTAAAATAGTTTAGGTTCTAGTTGGAGGTACAGACAGACAGATCGACAGACTGACTGAAATTTGAAAATCACTTTTTCGGATTCGGGGGGTCATGAAACGTCAAGATTCATCAAAATATCGAGCTCAGCTTTTTTTTTACGATCATAATACTTTATCTACCTGTAAGATAGCGAGAAAGTAAAAATAACCTCAATACACTCGTTCGGGAGTCAAACCTGGTTACACGAAGATGACGATTCTTTCCACGTGCCCATCGATGCACGCGCTGACCAGTTAAACTACGGGTTCTTAACAACGACCTTGAATCCCTAAAGGTTCATAGTTACGGGATGTAGATATTAATCATCGTCACGTGACACGATTCTTTCTACAATGGAAAAAGGGAAATTATTATGAAGAACAAAGCCGAACTTTATGAATACTTTGTGTCAGGCTCATCTTTAGACCTTTGTCGTCGTCGTGTTTTTTTTTAAGAAAGGTCATGGTCAGAAATAGCATGATCATAATAAGACTTAACGGTGAAAGATGATAACCAGTATTTATTAGTGAGAACAAATTGGGATACGGCAGGTTACTAAAAAAAAACTTGTTCGGGTTTGACCTGCTTCGGTGGCCACGTGGTCTAATACTTCACCCTCGTGTTGTACTAGGCTGCCAATGACAGGGAGATTGGGGTTCTAATCCCGTTCGTATATACTAAGGGTGGATTTTCCTAAATGGTTTTCCACTCTCACTCTACTCAAATGCGGGTATACTTCCTCTAACTTATCCCTAACTCACTAGTGTGATTAGTGCATGCATATAACCTGAACAGATAGTAAGAGGCAGTGCGAAAACATAAAATATAAAGACAGTTTGTGTTTGTGTGTGTTTTATACGGAAAACATCGAAAGCACACAAGAGAGAGAAAACTCATCAAAATCTCACTTAGATATGGATCAAGAGTGCACCTTGATCTTGTATTAAAAGCTCACACGGAAAAAATAAGTAACACATAATGTGGCAACACTGCAAAACATCTTGTGCTCACAGTGATGGCGGGAATGAGCTATAACGTTGAATGTAGGCCTAATTCTTCGTAATTTAGTTGGTTAAAAGTTATATATACATAGCACCGCATCTTAATACCCATTTGGTTTATACTCCTATGTACCTATTACTATAATAGATATAGATGAGGAAGGTTGAATTTAGATTAGGTGTACTCGTATTTGCATGGAAAGTGGAAAATAATTTAGGAAAAACTACCCTTAGTGCACTTGATTGGGATCAAACTCCGATCTCCCCGTCATTGGCAGCCAATATATTACGAGTGTGACGCCTTAGACCATTTTGCCACCGAAATGGGTGGCAAACTGTTATAGATGTTCGTTATTGGGTGCTGGGTTAGGCTAGGCTAGTCTAATCCGATGTCAACAAACGATGTTGTCATAATAGGGTTCAGAGACTACAAATAATGGCGCGCTTCTGATGCGCTTTCAGTACGTAATCGTTTTTATAAAGTTAAAATAACATTATTAAAACCAGCGTTTGACAAAAAAAATATGATTTTAAAGTTGCGTTAGTTTATGTAATTTCGATTTAGTTAATTTCACAGTTTGTGTAAAGATATATATATTTTTTCAACATATACCATCCAATAACACAATTTATAAATGTACACTCGTGACTACACGATCTAAGTCTCTCACAATGAACTGAATTGCCAGTGACAAAGTTCAAATCTCGGTTGGGTGCACTATAGCCTATAGGGAGCTCTCCACATGTGATGTCTCACTTTGCTTACCCTATCATCTATCAACGCAAATGAGGGTACACTTTCATTATATAAGCTTCCTCTTCATACATTAAAATAGATACTAACAAAAAAATTAAGTAAGCTTCTAAAAAAAACAGTTTTAGTAACTTTGCAAACTAACGGTGTGTACGGGTGGTTCTTAGTTCCGTCACTTCAGGCATGGCCGACAAGCAACGACTACTATAATCCAAAAATGGCCATGTTTACAACATTTTACTAAAAACAGTAATGCATTATTAATTTAGCAATGGTAGCTAGCTAGCTTGTCACGTTTACGGCTCGGAGCACTCTTAACATGATCATATAGTACGGTCAAGAAACTCGTGGAGTAGAAGGACCTCCTTTTGACCTGTAGTCAGTGGCGTAACGAAATAAACTACAGAGGGAGACGAAGGGATCGAGCAGGGGAAAAGGGGGGGATTCGCTGAGCTTGCAACCTTCGTGTTGTTTTTACAAGATTGTGTAGCGGTAAGATCTGTATGTAGTGCACATGCGTGTAATTTAGCAAAGGTGACTTTTCTCTAGTGATATTTAACATGTTATTTCTTAAACAACCAATCATATCCAGACACTACTTACAAACTAATATAACAACATACAATGCATCCATACCCCGGTCATTAGCTCTTCATAGTGAAAAGATAAGCCCATTTGCTACCAATAGTATATTATTAATCATATTGGAATCCTAACCTGGGATCCTAAAGGTGGGAGGGACGTGAGAAATGTAAATGTTTTTTGCAGTTTTTATGGCAAAACTTTTTTTTTGCCAAAAAAAAAATATTGTTCCAGTACAAACATGTAGCTTAATTTTCTTCACATGCTAACCTCAAAATTTCTTGAATATCTGTCAAGGCAACTTTTTCTCTTCATTTAAAAAGTTTCTCACCTAATGCCATTATGCTCATGTCAGATACTCAGGATATATTTATATCATCATGTGAAGAAAATTAAACTATATGTTTGTACTGTAGCAATATTTTATTCATTTTGGCCAAAAAAATATGTTGCCATAAAAATTGCAAAAAACACTGGCCTTTTCTCGCCTTCCATATCACCTTAAGTCAGTAGACAGACGTAGCATCAATTCAGACGAGGGGTCTAACGGCAATACTATAAATCGTGATTAACATTGCTATGTTAGGTTGGGAGTGAAGGAAACGCAAGTTAAGGGCAGTACATCTGCAGTGTTTATAGATAAATATGGGGTGACTTGAAGGTCTAGGGGTAAGGTGTTCAATCCTCGGTCCCGGCACAGATTTATCTGATTATCAAACCCTTCCTTCACCTCTGACAAGACGTGCATTAATCACAGTTTGTGAATGTTAGGAATGCCAGGCCTCCACCGTGGTTCGGATTTCACGTTAAACTGTAGGTCCTCCATTTCATCTCACAATCACCCTATCATTACACAGTGTAATTGCGTATAGTCCGATCGGGTAGTAAGATGCGGTGCTAATAATAATAATAATAATAATAATAATAATAATATATATATTTAAATAAATCCTCGAGGTTGGGTTGTGCCGCGTCCAGAAAGTCCTGCCGTTTGCAAGGTTCAAAACTGTTGTCTGTTATAAACCTTTACAGCAGCGAGGTTGGATTGTGTGACGTCCAGGAAAGGGGGTTTCGTTTATTTTTATTTCCTGATCATTACGTGCGCATGCGCAGATCATAGCGATATTATTATAACTTTTTATCGTGCACACTCTAAAACGTATCTTGATAAATAGTCTTGTTTACCAGTGGGGGGGAAGATTAGGCTTCAAATCTCGGTCGGTTGTATTTAAACGTAGGTACATATATTCTAAACATCACCTTCAAGATCATATGTGGATAGTCCCGGACTAGGCACGGTACTGAGACGTGAATCACATAAGAACAGACACAACACCCCTGAGCGTTAATTAATCAATGATAAAGGGTACAATTTCCCCAAGGATACCTTTTTCTGCCGTGCCTGGAAACGAACCCGGGAGAGTTTAAGCTCAGTTGACTTACCAACTAAGCTACAGTAGCCTCATGGCTTCTTTGGTGCTGACTGACAGCTCCCAGCTGACGGCTGACGGCTGACGGCTTTGAAAAGATACAAGACCATATTATGTATCCCTACGCCGAACCATATGATCTTCAAAAACATGTGTTTAGTAGCTTTCACTTCTGATGGTCAAAATTTAGGTATATACCTAAATGTTGACTGTCAGATGTCAGCTGTGAGCTGTCAGTCAGCACCAAAGAAGTCATGAGGCTACTGTAAGATATCCAATCTGCAACGCTCACAAGCACCGAGCCAACGTAGGAATTTAAAAAAACAATATAAGGATGATACAATAAGAGTCCTTTCTTCAAACAATTGTTATAGGAACGGAATGTCACTTGATGAGCTGCGGTTCTTGAACTTGAAACCAGGGTGTGGGTAACCCATACTTCCTGGTGTGGACTGGGAGGAGGAGAAGGGGGTTAACACCAGCTTTTCACAACATAGCCGACGTGGAACGGGTGGATACAAAGTCATTAAGTGTATCATTTTACTGTCGTTGGTACTCGAGCGAATCCCGAGAACGGCCACTTCCGGAAGGATCTTTAAAAGGCTAACTAGAGTGTAAAGTTCCAACAACCAAAAAGAGCGCATTATTGAATTAAAAGTTACAAAAAGATGTCTTAACACAAGTTTAATAAATATTTATAAGTCGGTAATTTTGGTAGTGTTTTTTTTTTCTTGATGGGTGACGTTGATATAAATTAACAAATATTTTGTTTTATACTTGCACATGGCTAACGTTAATGCATCTCTCTTAATTAATTAATTAATTAATATTAGCACCGCGTCTTACTACCCGTTCGGGTTATACGCACTTACGCTAATGTGTAATGGTAGGGTGA
>CABFOV010002013.1:67323-88185 GCA_902141375.1 Timema poppense | reverse complement strand
CTGACAAGACATCTTGTGAATGTGAGGAATGCCAGGCCTCCACCGTGGTTCGGATCCCACGTTAAACTGTAGGTCCTCCATTTCATCTCACAATCACCCTACCATTACACATTAGCGTAAGTGCGTATAACCCGAACGGGTAGTAAGACGCGGTGATAATAATAATAAAATTCTTGAAGATATTCATGTTCAATAGGAGATATTTAAAGTATTTTTTTAATATGATTTATGTTTGAACTAAGGTATTCTCTTTGTTGTGTTTTTATTGGCAATTAAATAATTTTGCATGTTTATATAAAGTTTTAAATAACACAGTTAATAACTGCAACTGTTTGAATGAGGTCTAAAATATTGAATCAGGATCAGAAAAATTGCCAATTTACTCAAAGCCACACGTGTTCAGAATGTAAAGTACCGAGCAAAATAAAAGTGTTATGTTAATAGTGCAGCTATTGATTATGACAGCATCATTTTAAAACAAAACTGATCATTGCAAGGAGATAACCAAATGTAGAAGGCTTGAAAATTGTGTTGTACCTCTTGATAAAAAAACAACACACTGTTTCCAACTATTTGTAAAATTCATTAAATAATGAAAAATTGTCAAAGTTTAGTCCAGTTTTCTTGACAGCTAGAAAAGTTACTAGATCTACATTCAAAAATCCATTTATGTCGTGGGTTCTATAGCTGTAACTTTTGATCGATATTATCGGGGTAAATCACTCAATTGTGTGCTGCTTTATTTCTTATTTATATTTCCTAATGCACTTTAAAAAAAATTAATACATATTATCAAGTCCTTGCAAATTATTTTACTTGTGTGTATTGGAACCTATAGCTCACAGTGGGAGTGTAGACAAGTGACAGCTATCAGAAGGTTCTTTATTCCAAACATTGGCTGGTGGAAGTATTAGAATTCTTTGATACTAGTAACTTCCATCCAATGTTTAAAATAAAGAATTTTCTGCGGGCTGTCACCTCCACACTGTAGATGGGCTGTTCAATCAAAGATGTCGGTTTTATACTGGTTTGTTTTTCTAATTGTCCCATTGAACCATCCAAAAATGTGTGAAAGAGTAGTCCTGTCATTCCTATATTTGTATACTAGTTGCTAAAGTAAAAATAAAAGATAAAACTAAATTTGTTTTTTATGCATTTGTTTTTTAATAAAAGTTCTTTATGAATGGACAATTTATTACTGTGTTTATTTTTCTTCCACCTGTCAATCCTAATTTTTTCAAGTAGAAAGAAATTGTCTCCCATAGAGTAACCTAAGATTTTATTTCTCATTAACGAACTATCTTCAGTGAAGTCAAACTGTGGAAGTCCGCTTGATTGTGCCGAAACTCCTATTTAATGCCAATGTTACACTGACAAGCCCTAAATAAATCACTTCTTTTACTAAATATATAAAAATATAGACTTGCGAGTTGAAGCAAAATTAGTATATTTTCTTATTGTTTGATATTGAGCAAAAAAAATATTGTGATATATATGTATATATATTACACACTATATTTTAATGGTATCTTCCAAATATGCTGGTGATTTGCGTTACTGTAAGTAGGGTTGATTTTATATTTGTATTACACTACTATTTCAATAATAACAATATTGCTAATGTTGCTTAACTTTTTATGTAACGTGCAACAAAATTTATTATCAATATTGATCAACAAATTTAGGTAAATAATATATATCACTGCACCTTACAACAACCTGTTTAGCTTATATGCATAAATGATAATTACTAAATGGGGTAGGGCTGAATAAGTAAACGTTTTAAAGGCAATCTTCCCCCGTTTGCATAAAAGGAGCATGGGAGAGTTAACATCTAGCTGTCATAACATTTCATGTTTTTCACGATGACATAGTACCAAAACATGTCAGAAAGAAGTAATCCAGCCTATTTCCAGCACTGGATATCAAAAAGGAGTAATGGGATAGAAACCCAGATAAGACTTAGATTATTCTACATTACATAACCACTTTATTTAATTTGTTTGGCAGATGTTAGCCTAATTTTTATTCTTTAATTTCACAACAGAACATTGTTCATCCCCAAATTATATTTTTGTGATAATATTTTAATGTGTCAACTTATGTTTTAGACTATTTATCAACACGTTTGAGATTAATATTTTAGTTGATGCATTATAATTTTCATTAAATGTTCATATCTTACAATGTTTCTTCAACAAAAATATATTTAGATTATACATTTTAGTACTTGTTAATTTCACTTAATACATCTACCACTTAATTAACGGTTTAATTCATAAAGGTGACCTGGCGGTCTAGGGGTAAGGTGTCAGACTTCTATGCTGGCGGCCGGGGTTCGATCCTCGGTCCCGGCAAAGATTTATCTGAATCTTGTGAATGTGAGGAATGCCAGGCCTCCACCGTGGTTCGGATTCCACGTTAAACTGTAGGTCCTCCATTTCATCTCACAATCACCCTATCATTACACATTAGCATAAGTGCGTATAACCCAAACGGATAGTAAGACGCGGTGCTAATAATAATTTAATTCATAAATTAATTTTGTGCCTATTTTTCTAGATCAACTTAAATTAGGTCAACCAACCTCTAACAAGTTCACAGAAGACAACCATATTGTTATTTAAGTGACCTTTTCTTCTCAACTGTCTCCACATATCCTCCACTTTCACATTCCAGCCACAAGAGTGGGTAAGCCAACCACACTTGTGAAATTGGTGACTAACGTTATTCGTCACATTCTCACCCGTTTTTAGAGGCTCTCCATAGTCACCATGGTAAATTATATTGAGAGTTAATTAATTTTTGTTCTGTGGGAAAATCACGCTAACTTGTCCATTGCCTCATTGGATGTGTCTGAAACAGTTGCACATCTTTTGGGCATCATAATCTATTCTGGGTGATAAGTTTGTTTCTCCCTTGAAACATTGCTAACATTCTTTGGTAATAAGCTAAGTCTTGGGTGTTGAGTGCTCGCTAATGTCTCACTATCTTTTCATTATATGTGGTTGATAGTGGTTCTTGGCCTTGGCCAGTTGAAACGTTCAGGCTATCTCCACTTGGGTGATTCACATTGAATGTGATAGACCAAAATATAAGGGACATCCTATATCCTGTGCAGTTTCGGTGAAGTTCATTTGTATACTGGTGGCTGCTGCAGCCACACATAATGACTAATCTTTTAGGCATCACTCGGACATGCTATTTTGCACTAGATGTGTTTTAATGCAATGTTCTTGTGTCAAATGATACACAATTTCTAAGTTCCTCCTTAACTGTCAAGTATAAGCTGCTGGCTCTTACTCTTCAAACATAACTTTCTTTCTTTTTCATTTTGATTTTACATGAGTATATTATGTGTAATAATTAAAGGCCAATAGCACCTTCCATTTGTGTGTGGTGGCATTTTGACATTTTTAGTTGCACAGCGTTTAGCTTGATAACACACAGCCTAGTCTTGAATAGCATAGCACAAAAACTGAAGTTATGTTAGATCATCTCATCCACTAAAACTTGATATTATTGGTTAAAAGTATGTATTTGTTTCCATATGAATGTAAAATTAACTTTACTCTATTTAGTTCAAGAGGTTGGATTTTGTTTACTGTTGCAATTGCCAAGATGTAAATATAAATATAGCCCTGATAAGCTTAGCACCTGATAAATATCAGAAATGTGAACTAATGTCTTCTTGAAAAGGCAAAACACAGTTTTTCTTTCATTATTTTGGTTCAGACCTACATGGGGTTTTGGGTGGGTGGGATTTAATTTTAATTATTATCAAGCATAAAATTAAGGTTAGAAATGACTTACTATATTATGACTAATATAATAAAGTATGGCCGAGTTAAGTAATTGTTTAATAAAGTGCACACATACTTACATGGATAGATGAGAGGGAACTAATTTGTTTTAACTTATTTCTCAAAAAGGTGGTTGTTTTCAATACACCCGTTCTAAAATCCGTAATGACTACTAATTGAAGTACCACCTCATGTCCATTCAGTATAAAGACTCATTTTCAGTCACCCGGCATACCCTTGGTTGTGGTTCCCAGTTTATTAAGTGACACATCCAATTTGCTTACTCTCATTATTCCTATTGGCAATTTCTGAGGGGGGAAAATGTGCTAGTCCTCTTGCAACAATTTTCTTCTGTGATACAAAATAACTTCCTGTAATAGCTACAATCATTGTATTATAGTTATGAGATTACCACTTATATTTATAACAGACTTGTTCATTCGCTGGAGTCTATTTGATGCTCATGTACAAGGGACACAACCCCGATGTCTATTAGCAAATATACAAAATATAAAATTTCCCCTCCACAAATACAGTTGAGTCTAGTTCTATTGGATTTTGCCCAATTATGTCTTGGTTCACTGTATTCGTAGCACATTATATCTCATCTGCATTTACTTTGCTTCCTTATCTGAATGTCACACACAACACTTTAAATTCATTCATGGTCTGCTGCAGCATGTTTTTTTATGCTGCTCTTGTGTTACAGTGCATTCATTACTTGTCTTTATTGTTTGCAATAACTCCTCATCCTCAAATACTTGACACATGTGATTTAGCTGCCTCTCTTGACTTGAATGATAGCGTCCAACCCAAGAGAGGCCATGGTGGCTACAGACAGGTAAAACCTGAATAGGTCAGGGAAATGTCAGGAAATTTAACTAAAAATAAGGAAGCAGGGAATTAAAAAATATTCCCTTAATTTCACAACTAAACGTAACAAAATAATTATTCAAAGGAACGCCTAATAAACAATAACATAATATCTTTTCATTTTTAATTAGATCCTTAAGATTTAACCTGTAACCTTAGAATATGTGATTTTTCATTTGTATTGTATTCTTGTTCTAATTTTAATGTGTTTCCTGTATTTTAACCCTATTTGTTCTTTTTTCTACTCTTTTTCACACACTCTAATAGGATTTTAAAGTTTTCATTATTAATACTCTTACTAGTATTCTGTTGTTCAATCTATCTTATCTTTTATATTGATGTAACCATATATTATATTCAGACTTGTTATTATCTGTATTTCATATAATTAGAACCTTATGTTATTGTTTATTAGGCGTTCCTTTGTATCATAATAATTCACCTTACTAAATCCTAAATCACTATGAATATAACTAATACTATAACAAAAGGGGTGACCTGGCGGTCTAGGGGTAAGGTGTCTGGCTTCTATGCTGGCGGCCAGGGTTCAATCCTCGGTCCCGGCACAGATTTATCTGATTACCAAACCCTTCCATCACCTCTGACAAGACATCTTGTGAATGTAGGGAATGCCAGGCCTCCACCGTAGTTCGGATTCCACGTTAAACTGTAGGTCCTTCATTTCATCTCACAATCACCCTACCATTACACATTAGCGTAAGTGCGTATAACCCGAACGGGTAGTAAGACGCGGTGCTAATAATAATAACTGATAAACCTCTTTGTCTAGTAGATACAAACTTTTTTTAAACATGTGATCAATAATAAATAAAACAAGTCATCATCCACCACTAAGCTAGAAAAAAGTAGTCAAGGAAAAATGTTGTCTGGAAAAGTTAGTGAATTTTGTAGTCACCCTGATAGATCCATGGCAGCTTCTTTATCACCGAGAGCTACCAAGAATAGTCCCCACAGTAATTTGTCCCTAGCTTCACTGATCACATATGGGTACAGAGAAAGACTAATCAGCCTGGTTTTATTATAGAACTTTATTTATCATGTTTATTCATGTTCCCTTTTCTCAGATTATCCTGCAGGTATATGCTCAAAGCTAGCTGCCAAGAGAAACATACTCATTAACATTCTTTCATTGCTCCAAATATTTCTGTAGCAAGCTGAAATTGAAATATCCACTCTCACCAATAACAATAATCAACACACATAACAATGTAAAAAAAGTACTTTATTGATTTTAAACATAATTTTTACAAACAAGTTAAAAACAAAGTTTTAAGCAAATTGGACATGTTCATGCTAGAAATTTGACAGTTTGGGATTGTAACAACTATTTCCTCTCATATTTGTTTCATTCTTTGATTACTGGATGGAAACAAAGGATCAAACCTCAACTTACACAATTAAAAAAATAGGCTATAAATTGCACCTTCAGGCTTGCCACTATTTTCTTACTACCATAGTCCCTGGGTAATTGTCATTTTTCCAGGCAGCTTAGATTGGAGGGAAAAAAGGTAGCAAAAATAAAAAAAATTCAATCAAAATTCGACTAGTGTGAAGTCATGTAACCTAACCTTTGTTTAAAATGAGGTGATATAAAAATAATGGGGAAATACATCTGTCACTTCACAACTCTTGTTTGAATCAGCGTGCTTAATTCTCAGTTCACCTTTTTCATCCATCCAAAGACCTAATATTTTAAGTGTTCATGTTCCAAATTATCAAATATGCTAGTATTTTTACTATGTTTTGCAAAACTCGTGTTTTCATGGTGTGTGGTAACCTTTACTTTACACTGTACAGAATTAAACAGTTCACATCAAGCCACCTGGTAAGATTAATAGGACTAAAAAATAGGCATATTTGGAAAATCCAGCTTTAAATATAAATATTAGTAAAATCAATGTGTGATGACTGAAAAATATAAACAAAAAATGTATTTAAAAAGTGGTGGTATTAATAAACCATAAAAATAAATGTGTGTTGTATTAAATGATTTGTTGAGAGCACTAATAAGCTAGTCTAGCGTTTACCAGGCAGGTTAACAGTGACTATGAACAGGCAAAAAATGTGCCTTGTGTGCTAAGTTCTTTAAAAAATAAGACAATGTCAAGAGTTAGCTCAAAGATATTTGATACAAAAAACTAGAACTAATTTAAGGAAACTTCCAAGATATCAAAATAAATTTAGTTCAGTCTTTTCTCCTATATGAATAAATGTGTATAGCACGTTACCAGGTCAAAAGTGAACTGGATCAGACGTCCTTATCCACAAGTTATCACAGCATCTTGGTACTCTCACATGCTAGTAGTAAGGAGAGTGACGCATGGGGTCTCCTGGAAAAACATTACCATGTTACATTAGGAGACAAACACCACCACCGTGTGACTAACATCGAGCTGCATCTCCATTCAGACTTCTCAAACAAACACAATGTAAATCCTGCATCATACCCATTTAGCAAAGTCCCCATTAAGACATTCATAAAATAACAGTAGAATTAGGAACTCAAAAGTTCATTGCCGCATTTACAAAAATACGCCACCTATCCCTATCTTGAGCTAGTTATATCCAGTCCTTGTTACACTCCATCTCCCTCAGGTCCATTCTAATGTTATCTTCCCATCTGCATCTAGGTCTTCCCATAGGGTTTACCACTTTTAACACCCTGAACACAGTTCTTGATCATTCCAATTACAATGCATAATCCTACCCATTGTAATTTATTTGATTTGACTATCTTAACAATCTTTTGTTGTCGGTGACCTGGTGGTCTAGAGGTAAGGTGTCAGACTTCTATGCTGACGGCCGGGGTTCAATCCTCGGTCGCGGCAAAGATTTATCTGATTATCAAACCCTTCCTTCCCCTCTGACAAGACATCTTGTGAATGTGGGGAATGCCAGGCCTCCACCGTGGTCGGATTCCACGTTAAGCTGTAGATCCTTCATTTCATCTCACAATCACCCTAGCATTACACATTAGCGTAAGTGCGTATAACCCAAACGGGTAGTAAGACGCGGTGTTAATAATAATAAACAATGAGTACAGGGTAGGTAACTCATTATGTATCCTCTTCCAATCTTCCGTATCCTCAGCCCTTTTTGTACCATATAAAACACAAATTAAACTCGTTAGGTTATTTTTTTAGTAGCCAAAACAACCTCGTTGACCATATTACATACAGGAGACACACAAAGGGCTTTGAAATGGCAAACAGATTTGTGTTATATTCACATTATTGTCAACCGTTTCCAGCATATACTTCATTTCTAACATCATCTTTTGCATCAGTTCTTTTTCCATCCTCATTACATGCCCCTACTATCTCATGTATTCCTTGCACCCCACTCTTTGTGAATAACTTAATTACTAATCTTGTTTCTCTTTGTGAAAGCTAGCATGCTCTGCACACTTCATTGCCATGGTCTATACTTTCCTAGTATCTGTTACATTTAATGACCATGTTTCTGCTGCATATGTGACAATCTGTACAAAGTATGTCTTGTCTAACACTTTCTTACATTTCAAGGGCACCTCTCTTCACCATAACATATCTCTTAATGTAAGCGTCCACTGGTCTGAACTGCACGTGTCAAATTTTTGAATTCTTTACATTATTTTTAATGAGACTGCGTCCATTGGTCCATACCGTAGGCATTGGACATCTGCAATCTCGATGGGATTTTTTGAGGAAGATATTATATTACATTATATTACATTATATTACATATTATGTGTGTGATGCAGACCTGTAGATGCACTCCCCAACATTTACTTTCTAAATTCACAGCTTTATTATATCTCTTTGGTTTAACATCCACAGCGATGTTCTTGCATACGGCCCTAAGCCAATGATGGTTATTGTTTGGAAATCTGTATGATCCGAATGCAGTGGACGCAGTCAGTACACTAAATAAATCCGATTCATGCGATGCAGACCAGTGGACACTTACCTTTACGCACCTATAAAACAACTCTCCCTAGTGTCCTCTTCTCATTAGATCCCCTCTACTTCCACCTTTTGGCTCAATCACGATTCCAAGCTATTTTACGTTCTGTACTTTTCTCAGTTCTACTCCATCCAACTTTTACTAGAATTTATCTTCTTCCTTCTCATCACCATCATTTTACACTTTGACATGATAAATTTAATTCCACACTTTTTCACTCCCTCATTTCGTTCATGACTTTCATTCTTCCCTCCCAGAGTTTTCCTGCCACTTTGTTCATAACTATCTCCATTACCATTATAAATAGTAGTGAGGAAGCCCCTGCTTCACTCCATTTTTTTATCTAAAACCAATCCGTCTTCCCGCTCTCCATCTTAACACAATTCCTATTATCCTCATATATGCTTTTAACTCTCATTACAACTCTTCTTTCTTTATGGCGAAGATAATGTCTATTATCTATCTCTGTTTCCTAAATCCGTGCTGTATCCTTTCTCCACCTTCCTTTCATTTTATTTCTTACTCTTTTTTCTAGTATCATCTCATGTTTTTTACAGCACATCAGTGTTATCCCCCTATAATATGTACACCTCTTTCTGTCTCTTTTCTTGAAAATAGGTACTATAACTCCCCTTTTCCATTATTCCAGTAACTTATTCTCCTTACAAAACACTATTAGTACCCTGTATAACCATTGTATACCTACTTCACCTGCAGTTATTATTTCCAGTCAGTTCGTCCACACCCAGTGCTTTTCCTTGTTTCATCATTTTAATGTGTCCCCCAACTCTTTCCTCCTGTTCCTTTGTTTCACTCTCATCATGTTCCTCTTTCAGGTTGACATTTTATTGTATTTTTCAATTTATGGCGGGCTAGTTTGAACTCTAGTTTGTTGACTTCCGAGAGTAGACTATATAAATAGGGCCTTTAATATACTGTCAGATTAGTCAATTTCCAAGAGTAAACTATAAATACAGTCCTCAACATACTTGGAGATTGGTTAACTTCAAAGACTAGTTTATAAATATAGATTTAAGTCTCTTAGGAGACCAAATGAAGTCGAGGTCAATATATTGCTCCTGTAGAGTTCAACATAAGAGCTCAATTCTTATGCTCAGCTCTTCCTATGTCTGGCTGAGGTTGGTCCTCCTCTCGCCTCTATCTGGGAATTTTATATTGCTTACATCACTCACCTGTTCTACTCTAAATTCAGACTGGTGCATTGGCTATTTAAACTTTCACTAAACACTCCAGGAAACAAGATAAAGAAGGTAACATTTGTGAGATATAAGCTTTTTTTTTCCGAGTCATGATGGTTAGATCCAAGTGTGAGTACCTGTGATTGTAGGGAGAAAATGATCAATAATGTCCCCCAGCGGTGTGCTGGTGTACATAAGACCTGCCAGTATACCCGCAAGGTGCCCCATGAAGGAAGCGCGAGGTACTAGTATATGAATCAACACTAACTCCGCCCAGGCTGCATAGCGGACTGGAAGGAGAACCCCACCAATATTACTCATGCCTTGGGGTTCCTCTTTACTGGTGACCACCTTCAGGGCAAATATCACACCTGTAATAACACTGGTTGAATATCACATCAGCAATAACATTTGGTGTACATACCAACAGTTAGGCAGTTGAACTACTAAGAGTATCACACCTACAATATTAAATTACTGAATATATAACACATCTACAACAGAACCAAGCAGATATTACACCTGCGATAATACTAGGCAGTTATCATGTCTGCAACAACTCTTGGCAGATATCACACCCACAAAAATACCAAGATCTCACACTTGCGCAACACCGGGAAGATGTGCCTTGAATAACACTAGACAGATATCACATCATCAATAACACCTGCAACAACACCGGGAAGATATACTTTGCAATACCATATGACTAACTTTATATGTTTAACACAAAGGTTACTAGTGACATAGTCAAAGGAAATAGGTAAATAATGCAGTAAATGCACCAGAAGTTGTCTGTAGAGATGGCATATACGTCAATGTGGAAAAATATCTTCCATGGACTCGGCTACAACCTAATCTAATACCTAAAGTCAGGAGATTGCAGCCACCAACCAATCATACGGGCATTAAGAAGTGGTTAAATGCCTTTAAGAAAACACGATAAAAGAAATGGGTGTATCTTCAAATAACAATATAACTTAGTTAAGTAAATTCAAACTTAGTAAATAAATAACTCACCAGAAAATCCTATGGCACAAGACTTCATATAATAATAATCCTGAAAAACCTCCATGCACAGTCTTCCTAATCCAACATACATGAAGCTTGTTAGAGTTGATAAGATGGCGAGGAGGAGCGCAAAGTTGGGACTACCGTAGCGAGTTTCTAGTGACCTACCCTTCACCAGGAATGAGATCATATTGTAGTATAGATGCAGGTCATCCCCGTGTTCCAACGGTGACACAAAAAGTCTCTTATAATCGTGCTCTTTCAAGATTGACTCAGCACTGATACAAATATCCCACTTTCTCCAGGGAGGTTTAAAGATACCCATATATAACAATGTCTGAAACAAGATAAATTGAGAAATATCACAATTCAACTAACACTTTTAAAATAATATCACAAAGAGGGTCTTAAAATTAATTTGAATGCTGTAAAAACCATTAAATCTTTTATTTCATATATTTAACTGAGTGTAGCGCGAGCTTTAGATTTGATTTAGACTAAAAAATTACAAATATAATCACATTAATCACATATGAACATACACTTTTAAAAGAATGGAATAGGCCCAACATTGCACTAAAAGTGTGTTAGTACACAATATATAAATTGTTTAGTATTATAAACTATCCGAAGAAAACTGTGGACTTAAAGAAGGGTTCTTTAATTTATTTCAATGTCATATTATGGGTAATTTAATATTTTGACCAACCAAAGTAAATGTCCAACGATAAAAAAATATTGTAATATAATTCTATATAGGCCGAGTACCTAAATCAAATGTTTTAAGAAAACTTAACTCAACTAATTCACTCAAAATATTTGAATGGATGACGCTTTTTTGTGTCTTATGGAATAAATAACACTAGCCTACAAGGTAAGATTTTTTTTGTAAGAAAATATTTTTTCAAAAAGATGCATAAATGTTCTATAGCTACCCCATCAATTATTGCACACTATGACGCCATTTAAATGTACCTAGATTACTTTATGAGATTCAAGATTGTGATCAATGTGTGACTATTTACTCTGTGTATTTTAATTAAAAGACAGCTAAAATATTTTTTTAACAAGATAATTATTAATTTGCAAGGGTTAGGTTATGATTTAAATTTGGCTTGGAACATATTGATAGGTCTTCAGGGATGGAATCTAAGCGAGTTCTCAAATTGATACCTTACAGGCAGTCACAATATTAGGCCTACTTAATGTTATCCTGCCATTTATGTGAATAGGCCTTACATCTTTTATTGTTTTATTGTTAAAATATGAGTCACCACATTATGCTTTTGTTGTGTATGTTAAAAATAGGCCTAATGCTTTTTTTATTGTTATATGGCAAAGAAAAGGTATCTGTGAACTGTTGTAAGAAGCGTATCATACCTTTATTTTATACTTCCTTCTGAAATTATATTTCTATGTATGTCACTGATCCATTTAAATAGTGACTCAAAAAGGATTAGTCAAATGTCTGCACTTTATATATAAAATATTTCACTTCAACATGATATGTTTTTCCCCCGCAATATTTAATGGTTGAACTGCTCTTATTGGTTGTTGGTTGGGTACTCATTATTTTATTTTATTTTGCATCGCCTTAATGGCTCATATACAACCAAACACACCCGCTTTTCGGACTCGCAACTACGCAATAACGTAATTTTGTGTTTCTACAATAGCTTACGCAAACACAATCGTATGTCGGAACTGTCGGACCAGCTTGTCGGGAGGAGATGAACATTGTCCATCTCTTGCGTTTATGTAGTTGCGTTGGCTTGCGTTCAGCCAATCAAAAAACAAATATGGATGGACTACTAAAATCAAATAATATGAAATTATTTGGTCTATGACAAAAACGCTTGGAAATGTTTAGTAATTAATACAGGATTTTCTATTAAAATCATGTATATTTAACCATTTAAATATTTTTTAAATATTTATTTCTTATTTGAAAACATTAATATGAATTTGACTTTTATAGTCATCATTGATGTTTGTTCCAATTGGTTGAAATTATGTTTTACGACTTTTCATTGTAGGCAGTCTATTTTGTATTTAATAAAAATGTGATTACGAATGCATTTGCGATTGCGTAGTTGCGAGTCCAACAAGCGGGTATGTTGGTTGTAGACTGGCCTTAATGCCTAATTGGGTTATATGCTTATGTAGTAATTACATAGTGGTTTCAGATTATGGCCCGTCTACAACCAAACGCACCTGCTTGTCGGACTCGCAACTACGCAATATAGTAATTTTGTCTGTCCACAATAGTTTACGCAAACACAATCGTATGTCGGAACTGTCGGACCAGCTTGTCGGGAGGAGATGAACATTGTCCATCTCTTGCGTTTATGTAGTTGCGTTGGCTTGCGTTCAGCCAATCAAAAAACAAATATGGATAGACTACTAAAATCAAATAATATGAAGTTATTTGGTCTATGACAAAAACGCTTGGAAATGTGTAGTATTGAAAACAGGATTTTCAATTAAAATCATGTGTATTTAACCATTTAATTTTTTTTTTCAATATTTATTTCTTATTTGAAAACATTAATATGAATTTAACTTTTATGGTCATCATTGATGTTTGTTCCTATTGGTTGAAATTAAGTTTTATGACTTTGCATAGTAGACAGTCTATTTTGTATTTAATAAAAGCGTAATTACGAGAGCATTTGCGATTGCGTAGTTGCGAGTCCGACAAGCGGGTATGTTGGTTGTAGAATGGGGTGGACTGGCCTTTATAGGGATGAGGAAGGTTATATTTATAGGAAGTTTACACGCATTTGCGTGAAAAGAGCGGAAAACAATTTTTGAAAACCAACCAGTTGCCTATACTCGACCGAGATTCAAAACTATCTCCCAGCCATCAGCATTCTAGTCAAATACTGTCACCGAAGCAATCATAAGTGTATAACTAACCTGCCCCACAATTGTGCTCAACGTAACGACTGGTATATTCTGAAATCCAACATTAGTTAACTCCATCAACAATAAAATAACGCCCATTTCAAAACCTTGATTCCGTCGACGATTTCTCGGCATTTTTATTAATTTTTAATAGTATTTAATCACAAAACATTAATTGAATGATACATTGTAGTAGAAAGATAATAGAAGGATAATTGGGCTGAACTATTCGACATCCACAAAAACCTACACGTCTATAACCACCACAAGAAGAACAAATATAACCAATAAAAAATTAGTTCAGAAAAGAATTATAGAGAGCGGTATTTGTGTTTAAAAATTAAAACGAGGTTGTAAAAGTATAATTTAATTTCACTATCAAACTAAAAAAAGTGTGCATAGGCCTAGACCCTAAGGATCTGAGCAATTTGACCAAAGCTTGAGGAAGTAAGGCATATTTTTCAGGAAAATCCTCGTTTACACGTTTTGTTTAAGGTGCTACAGTTTCAAAAAAAAAATTGTGCCAAGAGCACAGAACGGGGCTCTAATAGGAAATTTAATTTTCTATCCAACCATATAAGTATGCATAGGCCTAGACCCTACATATCTGAGGTATTTGACCAAAGCTAGAGGAAGTACGGGATTTTTTTCAGGAAAATACTCGTTTACACGTTTTGTTTAAGGCGCTACAGCTTCAAAAAAAATTTAAAATTGTGTCAAGAGCACAGAACGGGACTCTAATAGGAAATTTAATTTTCTATCCGACCATATAAGTGTGCATAGGCCTAGACCCTACATATCTGAGCAATTTGACCAAAGCTTGAGGAAGTAAGGCATATTTTTGAGGAAAATCCTCGTTTACACGTTTTGTTTAAGGTGCTACAGTTTCAAAAAAAAAATTGTGCCAAGAGCACAGAACGGGGCTCTAATAGGAAATTTAATTTTCTATCCAACCATATAAGTGTGCATAGGCCTACACCCTACATATCTGAGGTATTTGACCAAAGCTAGAGGAAGTACGGGATTTTTTTCAGGAAAATACTCGTTTACACGTTTTGTTTAAGGCGCTACAGCCTCTAAAACAAAATTTGTGTCAAATTCATAATCTCGGGTCCTGATAGAAAGTGCAATTCTCTATCCAACCATATAAGCTCCATAGGCCTGGAACCTACAGATCTGAGCAATTTGACAAAAGCTTGAAGAAGTATGGCATCTTTTTCAGGCAAATTCTCGTTTACGCCTTTTTTAAGACACTACAGCTTCTAAAATACAATTTGTGTCAAGAGTACAGAGCGGGGCCCTGATAGAAAATTCAATTCTCTATCCAACCATATAAGTGTGCATAGGTCTGGACCCTACAGATCTGAGTAATTTTACCAAAGCTTGAGGAAGTACGGGATTTTTTTTTTCCAGGAAACCCCTCGTTTACACGTTTTGTTTAAGGCGCTACAGCTTCTAAAATAAAAAAGTTTCAAGAGCACAGAGTGGGGTGCTGATAGGAAATTCAATTTTCTATCCAACCATATAAGTGTGCATAGGCCTGGACCCTACATATCTGAGCAATTTTACCAAAGCTTGAGGAAGTACGGGATTTTTTTCAGTAAAATACTCGTTTACATGGTTTGTTTAAGGCGCTACAGCTTCTAAAACAAAAGTTTTGGCAAAATCAAAATCCGGGGCCCTGATAGGAAATACAATTCGCTATCCAACCATATAAGTGTGCATAGGCCTGGATCCTACAGATCTGAGCAATTTGACCAAAGCTTGAGGAAGTACGGCATCTTTTTCCGGAAAATTCTCGTTTACACGTTTTTTAAGGCACTACAGCTTCCAAAAAAAAACATTTGTGTCAAAAGCATAGAGCGGGGCCCTGATAGGAAATACAATTCCAACCATATAAGTGTGCATAGACTTCCATGCTGATGCTATAAGTTATACGTTACGACTTATTAATTGTGTTCATTGCATTCCAATGTTGAACGCACTAGTTGTATTAACTTCAAGCTTAATTGCAAAATATATTTATTTTTATAAGTATAATAAAGTCAATTACCTCCTTTCCATTATTGAGTAATTTCAATAGCTTGGATGAAAAGTGCTTCACGCGGTTCTGTTATATTTATGTTAACATTATGTTTTTGTTTTTTTTGTTTTTTTGTAATTCACAATAAAAAAACATTGTTATTCTCAGGTAAACTTCTTGACAGATTTTTCCGCCACGCTTCCTTATATATTGGATGAGAAGTTTACACTTCTACTTGGGCCCTTTTGTAGACACGCCTGTGGATTTTTTTTTTTTAGGTATTTAAAATGTCATGGTAGCTTTAAAAGTGCGCCTTAACTAGCCAAGAAGTTTGTAGTTTGAAAAGCCACAGTGACTGAAAAAAAAAATTGATCTAAAATGTAATTGTTTAATGCCTGAATATTGACTGAATCTCTGAATTACTTATCACGCAAAAACTACTCTGATTCTCATTCTAAACCAAATCATGTGTGCCATTTTTAAAGATTGCAGTGTTATTTGTCGTTTTAAACACTCCCGATATCCCTTTTAAACACAATCGTTAGATCCCATATTTGAAATATTTCAAAAATTTGAAAATTACTCATCTGTAAACCATCCTTAATCCATAAAACCATCTCGGTTCTATCCCTTAGTGTGGATAGACACACAGGCAGAAGTGTAAAATTAACTTTTTTGGGATTAGAATCACATAAAACATAGTTTCAGCATAATCTCTAAACCGAAAATGTTCATGATCATTTTGATCACAATACTGTTATTATTTTTAATAAAGTCAAAAGACCCTCCTCGTTCGCGTATTTAGTTAACGCGCTAGTCGTGTTGAGCTCGACTGCTGATTACGGGGATATTGAGGTTTGAATCTCGGTTGGGTGAACTGGGGTGGTTTGTCCAAAATGGTTTTACACTCTCCCTCCACGCAAATGTGAGTTCACCTACTCTAAATTCAACCTTCCCAATTCCTAATCCATTAGCGTAATTAGTACTTTAAGCGTATAACCCGAACGGGTAGTAAGACGCGGTACTAAATATTATATACAAATTACCCTAATGTGTGAAAGGGAGAGCGGAAAATCATTTAGGATAAATGACGCTCAGTACACCTGTCCAGAATCAAGGCCCGACCTCATCACCTTGGCAGTCTAATTTATTGCGAAAGTTACGCCTTAAACCATGCGGCCAATGAAGCGGGTATTAATAATTAAAAGTATTTTCATTTATCAGCAATTCTTGTAAAATGTGTTCGATAATTAAAACCTCCAAATAAAAAATATATAATTAGAGCAAATTTTTTAAACGTGTTAGGTACCTACAAAAAATGAATAAATGCAACTTTAAATTATTAGCATCCAGAGCGGTTTGAACATTGAAAGTTGGAACTCAAGAAGCTTATCTGCACTTGAGATCAAGCTATTTCTGTCTTTTCTTCCTTAACTTGGAAAGATAATGACACATGATTACCTGGCTAGCAGCCTTCCTCACCCCACAAGACAAAGGGGGTGAGATGGGGAATGATTGACACTCAAGGACCCCTAACTAAACAGCTTTTACTCCTTCACTAGCAGTTTACAGAATGTAGGCTCACCCCACCCCAAGATGATGTATTTTTATTTATAGCCTTCAGTTTTGAGTTCATCGTGTCGTGAAATAGTCTTAAGAATAAGTGATATAGTTTCACATCGTAGACCATTAAGTAAAATGTTGCCTTTATGCGATAAGAGTTCTGAGTTTGATTCATAAAATGACAGGAAAATTAATGATTAATTTAATATGTGTGTCCCCTTTCAAAGTAATGAAATTGACGGGCAGGGTTTATAAATTAATTGATAAAGGCGTGTGACCTGCCTCGGTGGTCGCACGGTCTAACGCGCTTATCTCGTGTTAGATTAAACTGCCGAGGACAGGGAGATCGGGATGCAATCTTGGCCGGGTGCACCGAGGGTGCTTTTTATTACATGGTTCCCCATTCTCCCCACGCAAATATGGGTAAAATTCCTAATTACACAAACCACATCACAAAGTTCATCAGTGTAATTTGTACATAGCCGTATAACCCGAACTAGTAGTAAGACACGGTGGTAAAGAAAAGTCTTGTGCGGACAATTAGTCGCTTCAGAAATAATAATAGGACTCAAGACTGTCGTCTATTATTTTCTATTTAAAATCAAACCCCCTTTATTATCGTTGAAAATTCTACTTGTTGAGCACTATGGAGGTTCACAAACTTGACCATCGCCTGTATTTAACATTGTCATGACGATGCAAAAAAAAAAATCTTTGAAACAAAAAAAGTTTCTAAAAATATTTTAAAGATAAGTTTAACACTTGGGATTATTTTTATTGAACTATCATGTTTATTTTAATATCTTTACAAATTGTACATATTTTAAATTTTGAGCTATCGGTTATGAATGACTATTTTTCCTTTTTTATTTCTTTTATTTATCGCAATACAGGTATAATGCTATTTGTGTGTTTTGTTTCTCAAAACCTTAACCACATAGTAATATTGTTCCCACCACGTATTACTATCCATTTTGGTTATACTCTTATGTACTAGTTAGGCTAATGGGCTAGGGATAAGGTATGTGTAACTTGGAGGCAGTGCACCAGAATTTGCGTAGAGAGTAGGAAACCATTTAGGGGAAACCATCCTCAGTATACCCGACCTGGTTCAAACCCTGATATCCCCGTCCGTGGCAGTCTAATCGAACACGATATTAGCGCGTTAGACCCATGCGGGAACTGAGACGGGTAAAAAATTATTATTATAATTATAAAATATTGATTATTAAGGTGGATATAAAAGACGCGTTTTAAGTCAAAATGGCCTTAAAACCATAATTGGTACCGAGCGCCGCGCCGGTGGGATCCTAGTTTTCCCTGGATTACAAAATTCCTAGCTGCACTCATGGTTAAATTGAATAACGAAGGGATTTTGAAAATAATGATTTTGTTTAAAATGGTTATCTTGGAAGTGTTTGACATGACAAAGAACAATGTTTGTATTTTATTTTTCTGAAAAGTTTATTTAGCACCGCGTCTTACTACCCGTTCGGATTATACGCCTATGTACTAATTAAACTATTAGTTTAGGAATGAGGAAGGTATGATTTAGAGGAAGTGCACCCACATTTGTATGGAAGGAGAGTGTGAAACCATTTAGGGAAAAACTTTAAGATGACCTACACCCAGCCAGGCCTAGGATATTATGCTTGATATGACAAGCCAACAAGACTATTATCAGATTGACAATTAGATCGCGTGCATGTCTATGTGGGCTTGGAAAAATCAACCAAGAACCAATAAAAGAAATAGTTTTAGAAATTCAAAATTAGTTTACACTGATATTTAAGTAAGTTTGTTATTAAGTTAAGCAAACATTAGCAAGTTTTGTATAGTTGGGTGTCGAACACAAAACTGTTTTGGGTATATTATTTAAATATATAAAATGAAATGTACTAAAAGAGTAATGAAAATCGTTCTAAACTAAAGTAATTTGATATGATTGGTTTTAAAAGTTAAAAGTGTTAAATTGTAATTGTGATGGGTACAATACAACTTGTCATTTTGTCTGGCAATAGTTAACGACAGTTTTTCAATTGCTTTAGTTACGAATGTGGGTTTGATTCATGAGTCAACCAGACTGTCCACGAAATTTGATTCCCGCAAGCACAACAGCAGATTTTTATGAAATATTGGCGTGGACTGGCGTTCGGAGGCGTGAACAGGTTCTGCCCTTAGTCTGGCCCAGAAGTATGAGTCGTAATACCAAATTTATTAGGTACCTATTTATAGTTTATGTGTCTTGCTTTGGAAAGGGGTGAGGAAAAGAGAGGCTAGCGGGATGAAAAGGAATATGAAAGTAGAATAAGAAGGCATATGTTAGGAGAATTTGTCATAGTCAAGCATTTATAATTAAATGTTTATTTCTGTATGAAAAGGATAATGGGTGGAAAAGGAAGGTAAAATCAGTGGTACAACAAATGAGACAGAAATTACAAGAAGTTAAAAAATACACAAGCGTGCCGGTGATCTTAAAATCTTACAAATTCACCAATAAAATAGACACAAAATATGATTTTGACGTAAGAGCAATTAAAACAGAATTTTAAATAAAAATAAAACTGTAAATTTATTATTTCATCATGTCAATTTAGGAGTTATACATGGTCTAGGCCAGCTAATAAATATATTGTTGAAGAGAGGATAAATGGGACCATCACAGCCCCACTTTGTGCTCTTGACACAAATTGTTTTTTAGAAGCTGTAGCGGCTTAAACAAAACGTGTAAACGAGTATTTTCCTGAAAAGAATCCCGTATCTCCCCAAGCTTTGGTAAAATTGCTCAGATCTGTAGGGTCCAGGCCTATGCACACTTATATGGTTGGATAGAGAGTTGAATTTCCTATCAAGGCCCCGGATTTTGCTCTTGACACAAATTATTTTTTAGAAGCTGTAGCGTCTTAAATAAACGTGTAAACGAGTATTTTCCTGAAAAGAATCCCGTACTTCCTTAAGCTTTGGAAAAATTTCTCAGATCTGTAGGGTCCAGGCCTATGCTCACTTATATGGTTGGATAGAGAATTGATTTTCCTATCAGAGCCCCGGATTGTGATTTTGACCCAAATTTTGTTTTAGAATCTGTAGCACCTTAAACAAAACGTGTAAACGAGTATTTTCCTGATAAAAATCCCGTACTTCCTCAAGCTTTGGTAAAATCGCTCAGATCTGTAGGGTCAAGGCCTATGCACACTTATATGGTTGGGTAGAGGATTGAATTTCCTATCAGGGCCCCGCTCTGTGCTCTTGACACAAATGGTTTTTTTAGAAGCTGTAGCGCCTTAAAAAACGTGTAAACGAGGGTTTTCCTGAAAAAAATCCCGTAGATCCTCAAACGTTGGTCAAATTAATGAAACAAATAGCCGAAACTATTTATAATGCATTTTAGTGGGGATATTCCCTCTTAGATATCATATTCATTTTGGTCAAATTGCTCAGATCTGTAGGCTCTAGGCCTATGCACACTTATATGGTTAAATAGAGAATTGAATTACCTATCAGGGCCTCACTCTGTGCT